>JAYMTK010000145.1:0-30124 GCA_036897405.1 Pelargonium myrrhifolium | reverse complement strand
AAAATTGATGTTTCAAAAACTAAAAGGAAAAACAATCATGTTTCAAAGGCATATAATACTGAGTATGATTCAATTGATGTCCAAACATGACTGTTGAACGCGAAGAAGGAAACAAAAACAACATGAGAAGCACAAATGTTTTAATTTTGTAACGAGTAATGACTAATTCCATACCGGGGTATTGACGAAACAGTGCTCCATTGTAATTAACAATAAACGGTGCTACTGCCACTGTCTTACATACGGAGAAAACAAATGCTTGCTAAGAAATTGGGATCAGAAAAGAATAAAGGAAATATTATGGGGTTAGAGGAAGAAAAGGTACCTTAGAGTACTCTCTTATTCGAATATAAAATACAGGGGTAAACTGAGACAGAAACCGATAATGTATATCTTTGGGAGGGAACCCTAGAACGCCCAAGTCAGCACTGTGAATGAAGGAAAATTATTTGTCAAATAAAAGTGAAATTCAACACAAACATAATCACAATTTTAGTTAAAGGTCATACAACTAAAGCAAAGGAGAAGTACCGCAATGTGTCGAGTTCAAGATTGAATAGAAGTGTTGGAGTTGACTTAGCGAATTCTTCCTGCAAATCCCGACCAGGGGTAATGAAAAGATCAGTGATAAAGGGATTTGGTTAAGTACGCAATGTGAAATTAAGGCTGTCAATGTCAACTATGTCAAGCTTGTATAGGGACTACAAACCTTCGAACTAAACTTTTACTAGATACCGCAGCCAGGCATTTCCAGGGACACATATTTATGCCATTTGGAATATAAGCAGTGAAGGGAATTAATAAGATACTTTGCCGACTAAAATATAAGATAATAGTTTGATTGTGTGACTGAATAGCGTGACTACAATATGCTCTAAGCCAGGAAAATGCAGAGTGGCTGAGCAGAAATTGACATTGAGATTGAATTTCAATATAAAGGATATAAGGCTGATAAAAAACAAATATAAAGGATATAAAGTAGGAGAGGCAAGTTCTATAAAGTAAAGACACCATACCACATACTTCTCAATCGCAGAAAGTTCACGGGTACTGCAATTAATAAATACATAAAGTGAAGGTGGCTCCTTGGGCTTCCAACGATCTGCATTTTTAAGAGATGAGAAAGAACGTTAGAGAGAGCGAAAGTCTTATAAGGCGTAAATATTAAATGATACAAATCCCCTTAAGGTCTACAAACAACAGGCTTAACTAGACAATTCTGAAATAAAATTAGCTTCTATTACCTTACCAAGGGAAACTCATAGAATTTTAACAAGAGAGCACAAAAGGCTAAACTGAAGAATGATGTGACAGGACCATCTGGCACATTATCCAATGAAGCTACAGAGTTCGAATTATAGTAACCAACCTTCATTCTCATCTTCAAAATCAAAGTCCAGGGTATTCCTTATAGATCTGAAAAATGATGTGGCAAGGTCACCTGGCACATCATCCAATGAACCTACGCTTATTCCATCAATCTGAGGTGAAAAGAGAAACAAAGAAAGAAGAAATGATGAACATCAGCATCAGCCATTAAGTCACTAAAAAACTTCAATGACATGAAAGGTTCGAATGTGAATGGGAAATGTATCTTCTAACTAAACCAGTTGAGTAGAATAGTAACACCATATACATAAATTTTATTGGCATAAAGGTCCCTATGTATAAAAGAAAAGCAGAAATTAAGTTCCGCGTGAGGTATATCTTTACCAAGTCTAGAGCTGATTTGAAAAGCTCAGAGGCTCTGCGCCTTTCTGGCTTATCAGGAAATACCTGAGATCAAATACACAATATTAGTTCGTCTTTTCAACTGGGATTATATGACCGTTAAAGTAAAAGGAAGTTTTGTCTTACAATGCAAGCTCTGGTTTCCTTTTTCTCTTGGAGCTTCCTGACAACAGCTAAGGCAAGTTGAATATTGGCATCAATGAAATCATCTGAAGATCCCTTCACATATTTAGAAATTTGAGAAAATCAAGTAACTGGGACCTTTGCTCCTTTTTTTCTTCTTAGAAATTAATGCATTCCATAAAATATATGTATAATGAGCAAAACTATTCAGTAACACTTGGAAGAAGAAAAGTTACTGTAAAGAATAAATTGGATAGATAACAACAACAATACTGGGAGTGCCAAAGCATACAATATGGTTTCAGGAACCCGTCTAGACTAAAAAAGAAATGATTCTTCAATGAGAATGAATAACTATCAATAGCTAGCATTATGCAGTTCACTCAGAGAACCATTAAACAAAGCAAGAGGATGCACAAAGAGCCATTCAAATAGTGTTTAGACATAAGAGCAAAAGGATGTACCTTGTAAGAAGAAATATTGCTAGGCAAAGGTCTGGAGATGCAACACAATGAAAAATACAGAAAAAGAAATCAGCAACTATTGTGAGAAAAAAAAAAATCCCAAACCATTCAAAGCTAAAACAAGGAGCTAATATTAGCATGAAATATATTTTGACAGAATAATTGGCTTGGTTTTCCGACTTGAGCTTTTTTCAAGTATAGACACTTGAGCTTTTTCAAGTCTACAAATGGAAAAATTATAAAATCATGAATAAGTTATGGTGTCTTCGGGAACCAGTATTTCATTTGAAATGCTGGATTTGAGGCAAATCAATGTTTGGATAGCCTTGGAGTTTGAATTTGGCTCAAATCTAATCGCATTAAAAACATGCATGCAAATGGAATTTCAAAATGACAACTCTTACCTTTTCATTTGAAATTCTATGATTTCTCAAACATTATATTTGTATTTCAAATGCAACATTTCAAATCAAATCCATGTTCCCAAACGCAACCTAAAGGGTTTTAAGTCAAGTAGTTCGATCACTAACATTGAAATATAAGAGCTTCTTCATGCATTTCCGTCTCCAAATAAAAATTTCTATTCATAACATTGTTCATAGGCCTTACTATATTTGGTGCTTCTCTTCAACTTCTCCAAATAATTTGTTGTTTGCAGGGTTTTGAATAAACATACCATGTAAGGTGTCAAATAACCCAGAAGATAAATACACAAGTCCCTTCTTTTTAATGTTCAGACACATCCTCAGATTGAAATTGTTTATCTTACCAGACACACCATAATAAAACAATAAAATTGTAAGCTTTATGACATAAACAAAATCAATAACTTGGTGTAATAAATTGTAGCTTCGGGAGCTACTTTTCGAGTTGAAAAAAGCAACCCATAACTGTTTCCATCACAATTACAAAGCAATCAATCACACAAAATTCCAATTGGGAAAAGAAATTTACGGGAAATCGATCTCCAAGCGATTCTTTCCGTCGTCGAGAGCGTAGGCAAGAGAATTGGCGGCGTCGGCGGCGAGAACTTCGTAGGATTTGGGCTTGTAGACGGAGACACCTGACTTAGGGTTTGAGGCCTGGGTCGCCGGAGAAGCTTCTTTGTTGGCGCATTGGGTTTTAATGGTGAAATGGGGTTTTTGGGAGGGGTGAGGAGTGAAGATAGGAGATAGGGTTGGAGAAGAAAGAAGAAAGAGAGGATTGTGGAGAAATTGGCGAGGTTGGAGGAGGAATCTTGGTGAAGAGAAGGCTATGGCTGAGCTTGTGGACATGGCTATCTCTGTAACTTCGGTTGAGAAGAGGAGTGGCACTGAGAGGATTAGATGATGAAGATGATAACCAACTTGAAGACTACTCTCAATAAAAATTGATTTTTGGAGTAATTTATAAAACCACCCCAAAGTTTGTCCATATTTATAATTGATTCCTTCAAGTTTTGGTTTATTCAATGTTCTTACTATAAATTTGTATGCTCAAACTTGAGACCCTAGGGATATCAAAAAATAATACTCCTTTACCACCAAACGCGTGTATCAACTAGTTAGGAGTTATTTCAGCTTAATATGAGGATTTAAGTTTGAATCTCAAGAAATGCAACTGTCTTAAAACTTGATAGGAAAAGTTTTGTCGTTATTTGAAATATCATGTGTTGTGGTCATGTTTGCAATCCTAATGAATTTCAACTAAATCTATCAACAACGGATTTCGCCGTTGCAAAAGTCAAATCGTCATTATATGTATTTACGAAATAGTGACGACCAAGAATCAGTCGTCAAACGACCATTAGCACATAACAATGAACTTTCATCGCTAAACTATGATACAATGTACGAGCTTTCATCGCTAAAATATGATACAATGTAACGACATGTATTTGTCTCTAATCAACGACGGTGATTAGTGATTCAGATCATTCTTACCGTACTTTGATTAACCAACTGTGCCAACCTTGATGATGATGATAAAAAGAGCTTTGTAAATAAGTGGATTTGTGATGCGGAGAGCACTGCATAAATATATGCACTTAGATCCCATATTGGCTGACGCGTGCGAATCTTTTTACTGACTACTTTAAATTCACCACCAAAGATCCACTCAACAAATTAAAGCCACTGCCAACGTGTGAAATTGCCACGTGCCTTGCTGACACGTGCATGCAAAACTGCAACTATATAAGCTTTCATTGCGCAAAAAGCAAAGACGCACTGTTTGGACCGTTTCTCTCCTCTCAGTCTCTCACTTTCTCAGCGTTTCTCGCCAACCAAACATGGACTTCATCAACCTCATTTGCCCCAATTCCAAATCCGTACGCTCTGTTTTCTGATTCCTCAACACTTTCTCTTTCGTGTTCTCGATAATTTCCTCTATTTCCAGTTTCCTAGCTCTCTAGTTTACCGATGGAAACTCGAGACTCGAGAGAGATAGTGATTAAAATTTGAATATTGGATTTTTCAAGTTAACTATTGTTTGTTTGTTTGTTTTTTTTTGTTGCTAGAAATGAAATAACACAGCGTTTCTTTTACCTCTGTTGAGTGGACTGCTTGAGAAATGTGACTTGCACATGTTTTGTATCTTCGCATTTTCTACATTTTTCTCGTTGACCAAACAGTGCTGTATCCTATTTTTCTGTCTTTTATTAGCTTATGTAGATTGCACTCTTTCTGCTGTAGTTTATTAGCAGCTTAACATAAAAGTTCAAATAATGAAATGAAATGAAATAAAAACTTCCAATAAGTGTGATCTGATGTCAGCCTTCCCTCTTTCTCTTGGTTTTCAGGTTTGGGATGGAAACAAGTTCTCGGAGTGTTTCGATGACTTATATCCTTTGTGTTGGTGTTCATTTGCTCTTTAATGCACAAAAAAAGAGTTGGTTTCTCTTTGGATTTTTGTTTTTCAGCTTAACAATGCTCACATTTTTAGGTTTTGGAGCAAATGTCATCACTTTTGTAATGATTGTGGTACTTGGGATTACTAAAAGGAAAGTTAAAGGAAGACGATTGGTATGATCTTTTTGCTAGACAATATACTTTGATTTTACTCCCTTCCCCATCAGACAACTGGTAATCATTGTTTTCTGTTACTAAGCATCAAAAGTGCACTTTAAGATCATAAGTTAATTTATGTCTTATCCTTGTACAAGCTGAGAATCTTTTAATCATTACTTTTCCCTTGATCTACAAAGAATCTCATATTCAATTTGATCCTGTCAATTGTACACAATTAAGTCAAGAAGATAGGAATGTCTACTTAAATTTGATCTTGGATGTATAATGCATTTACATCTTCCACTAATCCTCTGCTGCAGCAATTTCTTTCTTACATATGCAAAGTTGAGTTGATATTTTCTTGTTATCATTTCTTAACTGATGTTTTAATTATCATTATTGTGGAGACTGATGCTTTCTATGAAAATGACCCAGATGAACTTTCCTCACAAGGCCTTGTATCTTGTAGCTGTGCTCGGAGCATGTCTGTCATTTTTAAATGTTGTTTTGCTATTGAAGAAATCACTTGATGGATACTTTATTTTATACCATGAGTGGCTTTTCAGATGTTCGCAACTTTCAGTCTGGGTAAGATCTTCTAACAGTTAGTTGTTGTCAGGAATTATATGAAATGTATAGTGAAGGACTCATGTTTGCATTCTAAGTTTTGGTTTTCACAAATTTGCAGGCAACTATCTTACTCTTCTTAACTTTTTCTCACTGTCCCTACATGTTTAGTGACCGGGTCCTATGTTTTTGGTGGATCTTAAAATTAATATTGGGGATCCCTCACCTGCAGACTGCTTTTTCTTCGTTGGAGGTAATGTTGTTAGTTTTTGTCAGAAGTAGTTTTCTAATACCTTAACATCACAAGTAAGGATAAAAGCCAAAGCTTGAAGTTGTTTTAATATTGATTGAAAGAATTAGCACTGAATTATTGAATTATCAAGCCCAAATTATATATTTTTCAATTTCTAATTTGAATCCCCTGTATCTTGGCAAGCTGTCTTGCATGCATAATTCTTGGGTTCTCCTCTGAGAGCCAGTTTCATTCGCAGTGGAGGCATTGCATGAATTATTTTACTATCTAAACCAATGGCTCTGGTGCAGTGATGTAGACAGAGATACCATCGAGTTTCTGCTTTCATTTCAAAAATCAGGTTTCTTGTTTGACCTCAAATGGTGGTTATATATCCTTAAATGTTGGTTAGGATCAAAATAAAAAACATTGAATGTGTTCTTAATTATTGATCGGCTGTTGTTACTTCACATTTAAGGTTTATCTAACAAGCCTCAAGTATTTACAACTTACAAGAGGTTATATATAAGCTTGAAAGGTTATTAGTTTGTGATTGAAATTATTCCACTTAAGAAAATTTACAAACATGTTGCAATATCTCGGTGTATTTTTCTATATGCCTATATCATTAGTGGAGTGGTGGTTCATTTAGGTCTTTAGATTTAAGTATCTGAATCTGTTTTTTCTCTGATAGAATTGATCCTGAAGTCCTTACAAGTTCCATTGAACAGGTTATGAGGTGTTTTAATGAGAGTTCTGTTGTTTTGTTGGATATCATGTTTGGCATATCCATTAATGTTATTCGAATAAAGCACACATCCTCAAAGAGCAGGTAATAAACGAGGCATTTACTTTTCTTTATCCCTTTCTCTTAAGGATGCAGTCAAATTTAAAATTCATGATTTCATCTGATGCCTCTTTATTTCATGTTTATCATATTGCAATATACATCATATCGACTAAGACAGTGAACATATATTCAAATGGGTCATGAAAAGAATGCAGTAATGATGCAAGCAAGAATGTGAATGCATAGATGACGCCACCTCTGGACCATTTACACATTTGAATAACGAATACACTTGGTCCGTTGTATATCTGGAATGGAATTGGGAAATGAAAAGCTGAATCAGCATTGTTACAGAACTTTATTCTCATAGTGTATGCACTATTTAAGCTCATTCCAACATCTTTGGCTCTGTCTTGCATGCTTTGAATTTGTGAACTGCAGTCATTTTTATTTTCCATATATTATTGATTTCCTGAAGTTATCATCTTCTTTTTATTTATCTCTATGATCTCTTCTGTTGTTCCTCATCCTCTCTGTTCATAATATTAACACTTTGTTCCTATTGATTTTCTACCTAAGATCCAACTGACAATGCTGTCTTATGGCTCAAATTGTAGTTCAATGGATGAATTACTTCTTTCGGAAGATATGGATCTTGAGGGAGCTGGTTTTGGGGATTCTGTAAGTAATATACTGTTGTCTTATGGCTATTATCTAAGGGTTTTTTTTTTCTTCACATAAAGCAAGTTGACTGCTCATGATACTATAGTTATAAATTTATAATGTGTACCAAGGTATTTCCTACAATGACGACTTGCCATTTGTTATTGTGCACACTAAGTAAAACATGTTTTCTTTCAACACATTGGAGCATGGAATGCATTTGATTTGGTTATCAGATAATTTTAACTATTATCTCCTCCCAACTACAAAGTTCTGTTTAAATTTTCCTCATACCACCTTCATAAGTTATGGTGTTATCATCTACAAACCTGTCAGCCCATGAACGTTTCTTTCTTCTATTCCAGTTCATGTAAATTAAATATTTCTAATGTCATACTTCTTCCAAATGAAAAAACTTATACTACTTGTTTGTATTGTGGTTGCTTAAGGGAAACACTGAGAGCTATTGGGATCTTATGACGTTCAAATATATCGCTTCTGTAATGAATAGAGGTGTGACTAAGCAGCTTGACTTTGAAGATTTGCTTCAGTTACCTTTTGATTTAGATCCTTCTCTGTGCCATAGTACATTGCTAACTGGCTGGCGAGCTCAACAGAGTAATAATTGCTCTAACCCATCATTGTTTAAAGCAATCTGTGGTGCATATGGATGGCCATATCTTCGGCTAGGCATATTGAAGGTACTTCTGTTTGAAAGAAACCTTCTCTTTCTCTTTGCGCTGGATAGCATGATGTAGTATGCTTATATATATGTCCTAGACTGGTACTCCCCAATTCCTGCTATTATACATATACATAACTTTCACAGGATTGTGTAATGTAGAGCATGAAGTTTCAAATTTTATCTGATACCTTTTCTCTCTGTCTTTTCAGTGCTGTCTGTTAATCCTTTCTGGATTTTTTTGTTGCAGTTAGTTAGAATTTTCTCTTTTTATATAGAATCTCTCCAAAAAAAAGGTTAATGTTCTGATGTTTAGTTGACTTCGGATTGCATTTTCTAGCTAGAGAAAATTATTTCATCTGTTCTTGTCTTCTGGAAATTTTATGAGGATCTTTTCACCAGAAAAAATTTCTAGACATGAATGTGTATGCGTGTGTGTATATGTATTGACAAAACAACACTGAAAGATGGAAAAAAAAAAAAAACTATCCACTAGGAAAATAGTTCCCCAAGACAACTGGGACCTTAATACGACATGCTTTTCAAAACACATCTACGTGACTTGATGTAATTTTTATTTTTTATTTTTTTATGTTAGGAAATAAAATATAAGGCTTCAATTAGTATGATTTATTCAATTGTTGAAGTAGTATAATTTTTCCTGCTATATAAATATTTCAAATTTTTCCAGGTGTTTAATGATTGTATTGGTTTTGCGGGGCCTTTGCTTCTCAATAAGCTGATCCGGTATCTTCAACAAGGTTTTACGTCAATTGATGATTTCCATATATTAGTTTTGAGTCTACAGATGTTGAAAAAGCCCTTAAAAATATGATTCATGCTAATTATATCGTTCCATTAAATGTTGTGGTAAAATATTGTTATCTTTGGGCTTAAATTCATACTTGGGTAGGCTGCTGAGTCCCCTGTTCTGTCCATGGGGTTAAGTAATGTAAGGATTTTGGTTGTCAATTGGTTGTGTTGGTTAATTGGTTTTGTTTTGCAATTTCATTCAGCATTTACAAGTTCACTGCAAGTTTTCGCCACTTACTGTTTCTTAGTTTTTTGTTGTCCATTTTGTTTTAGGTTCCGGGAACTTGGACGGCTATGTTCTTGCAATATCATTGGGCCTCACATCTATCCTTAAGTAACTGCTGTTGCCCTCTGAATTAATTTTGTTTTAGTTTTATGAAATTTTCTGAACATGAACATTGGTCTTCTATAAATAAGTTGAATATGAAAATGTTCAGTAACCTGGGTCAAATAAATACAGTATATGTTTCTTAAAGTCGAACATCTAAACAAAATGTTAGGTGACTCTGGATTACTGGATACAATAGTTTATGAAGGAGACCTATTTCAAACTGTACTCTTGGTGGCTCAGTGTAGTTGTTTTACAGACAAGGATTTTGATTTTCTAGTAGGTTTCACATTTGAATAATGATTTAATGCTCTAAATCCATTATAACAAAATGCGATGAACATTATTCTATGATCCTTATACTTATCTATTTCTTATGCTATCGAGTGTAGCTAAGAATGATTCTTAGTGAAGCTTGTTCAACTTGTGCAGATCGTTTTTTGATACACAGTATACCTTCCGTCTTTCTAAGCTGAAGCTAAAGTTACGATCTAGCATTATGACTGTTATCTACCGAAAGGTAAATTTCTATGCATTCTTTTTATGTTATGGAACACATGTAGCATAATGCGGTGGTAGGAAACTAGGAATTACAAATGGAGAATTGAGTAGCCTGCAATGCATAGACAGCAAAAGACATCTTTGTTAGCATAGTGGAGCTGATGAAAATACTCTTCTGTTTTAGCATTTACTTTAATTTCTATATAAATTATCATTTAGAATCTCCATTGATCTATTTTCAGTTATAGCATTTATTCTTTCATCCCAGTGCCTATATGTTAGCCTAGCTGAGCGATCAAAATTTTCCGAGGGAGAAATTCAGACATTCATGTCAGTAGATGCTGACCGAACTGTCAATTTGTGCAACAGTTTTCACGATATGTGGAGGTAACATCGAATCTGACTTGAACCCAAGTAAATTTATACCCCCTATTTCTCAGTTTTAGGTTCATTTATAGCTTAATCTTTCATGTGTAGAATTCTGAACCATTTAAATTTCCCTGACATTTTCAGCTTGCCTTTACAAATTGGAGTGGCACTGTATCTTTTGTACACTCAAGTTAAATTTGCCTTTGTTTCCGGAGTTGCAATAACTGTCTTACTGATACCAGGTATTCAGTTGGTGACAGGTTTCTTCAGCTGTATTATTTGGTCATGCAAATGTTTTATTTAGAGTGCCTCTATTAGCATTAATAATGACATCCTGACGCCTACTGGACAGATAAAGCTATAAACAACATATTTTGTAAAATCCAAGACTGTTGCTGTCAGTGAAGTGCATATATTGTTGGTTAATTGACATGCATGTAGACAGCGTACTCTATATTTTGGTTGCATTTCTCTGATTTCATTATGTATGCCTTTTAAGCATGTCATACTCTAACAAGGACATCTAAACCTCATGTGCTGTGCCTATCTCATGAATACATGTAACCATAGGAACAAGTAATTTGCAGGGTGAAAAGATTGGAAATAATTAAGTTACTTTTTAATGCACAAAAACAAATATTGAGTATAATATTGATTTCTATGCTTACATGAATAATTTAACATGCAGAAGATAGAGAATGCCTACATTCACAAAAGGATATCGAATCTCCTATGCAAATAAGGATTAAAAGGGACACTCTCTCAACTCTCGAACAAAGCACAATGATTCATGAGATGCACAAATCAAAGATTGTGTTACAATATCTATCACCAGAAAAGATTTTCCAGTCCTAAAATAACTCGAGGAAAATCACTAGAACATATGCAAAAATGTCCATTTGATTAGAGTAACAATATTGGAAGTATCATTCAAAATTTCGACAGCAATTACAATAAATATCCTCTGGGGTGTACAGTTTCTGAAAATCAGATGTCTTTCTCTTGATATTTAGCTTTATTTTGTGCAGTAAATAAATGGATAGCAGAACTGATTGCAAGTGCAACCCAGAAAATGATGAAGCAAAAGGATGAGAGGTACATATCATTTTTACACCATTCTGTTTAGCAATGATTAAATTTCCACATTGAAGTTGAAATTTCATTTCTCTATACTTCTTGAGAGTTCAAATGTAATACTTGTTCAGATCATAAGTAGTGTGCCTGAAAATACTTGAAGCGTCGTGCTTCATTGTAAGAACAAATGTATAGGACAAATGAGATAAATGAGTCTTGTAGTGGTATTCTTGCAAAATTACTATGTAATTTGAACATGTTGACCTCTATATGAGATCCCTATAAATCATAATCGTATTCACTACCGTTATATGTGTTATTTTAGACTTTCATCATTACCAATATTCTCTCCTTCCATTAGGGTAACTGTCTTTTTCTTAGATGAAAATAAATTACCTCTTTATATCAAGGTGTGAGGTAGAAAGTAAATTTTTTTGTGACAAGTGAAATAAAAAGAATGGTATTAGAGAGTATTGATTTGAGAGTCTGATGAAGGCCAGTTAAAACTCTTCACAAATTAAGGGGATAATTAATACTGTTAGAATGCTCTACAAAGATCAAATGCTGAAAGATACATGAACAGAATTTATGTCTAGAAGTTTATGGTCTTACATCAGAAACAAGGTTTCAAATGGCTTGATTTGTGTTTCCAGCTCTTATTAGTTGGGCTGAGTAGTAAAAGCGCTGACAACCACAGTTTATACCGGTCATATTAGTACCTATTAAAGCTACTAAATTGACGTCTTGTAGAATGTACATACTTTATAGTGATCTACATTATTTACTTTCTAAGAGGTAGAGTTGTTAACAGGATTAGAAGGACGGCTGAACTTTTGACATACATTCGCACTCTGAAGATGTATGGTTGGGAGTATCTTTTCTCTACTTGGTTGATGGAAACAAGATCCTCAGAAGTGAAACACTTAAAAGTATAAGAATAATCTCATTCTTGTTCTTTTCTAAAATAACACATTTGTTACCTTTTCCTCCTATTATGTATTAATCTTAATATTTGGCTGCCTTTTGTTAGACACGGAAGTACTTGGATGCATGGTGTGTTTTCTTTTGGGCTACAACACCAACTCTTTTCTCTCTGTGCACATTTGGACTCCTTGCATTGATGGGACACCAACTTGATGCAGCGACGGTATTCTAGTGAATTCTTAAGTACATGGGATACCTAAATGAAAAAGGATTTTTTCTTTCTTTCTAAACAATTGTTTGTGTTATGTTTCTCGCCAAGTAATGATTGTACAGAAAACTAATATCTGTAGGAAACTTTTACTGCAGGTCTTCACTTGTATTGCTTTGTTTAATACTTTGATCTCCCCTCTTAACTCATTCCCATGGGTCATCAACGGATTGATTGATGTGAGTAGTACGTGTACCATAGGTTTTGAGGTAAAATTTTCCATTACTTGTTGTTATTGACGTAATCAATCTTTTCTGTTGACTTTATGCAAGGCCGTCATATCTACCAGACGATTGAGCAGTTTTCTTTCCAGCTTTGAGTCCCACAATGAACTAGAGGAGGCATACGACTCTCCTTCACCTTTTGTCTTGGATGACCAGTCAGATTTTTCCTCTGAAAAAACTGCTATTCTCATCTATGATGCATGTTGTGCTTGGTCGAGCAATGATGATAAGGAACCACATTTGGTGTTGAATCATGTGACTCTAGACCTCCCAAAGGGTAGCTTTGTAGCAGTGATTGGAGAGGTTCAGCCTGTTCCTGAAATTATTGAATTTATTTTCATTATTATATCTAACCAAACACATAATAGTTGTTGCACTATCAACTACATTGTTTAGGTCTTCACTTTATTTGCACCACTTGCTGATGGAACCACTTACATTGAACTGTGCATCATGTTTGACTGTGCTAAATAACACTAATATTTTCTCTATAAATATTTGATTTCACATTTACTTTATTATTGTCTCGTCTCCTTGCTTGTGTTCAGGTTGGTTCAGGTAAATCATCCTTGTTGAATTCAATTTTGCACGAATTGCGGCTTGTCCATGGATCTATATGTCCAAGTGGATCTAAAGCATATGTGCCACAGGTACATTATACTTTAGCGTGGACCACTCTCTTTAAAAGCTCAAAAAGTCTTATGTTGGCAATTAATGTTTGAAACTGCAGGTCCCATGGGTTCTATCTGGAACTATACGTGATAACATAGTGTTTGGGAAGACTTATGAACCAGAAAGGTACCAACTCTTTGAAACGCATTCCAAATAAACTTATCTGATAGTTAGATTCAAGTCTACTATTATATTTTTCACTGCAGTGGGTTCTTACAGAGCACAGTTTTTTAAAGGAAATCTTCCTTGGTTGTAAATTGTGAATTCTTTTCTCCTCTGAGCAGATACTCAAATATTTTACGGGCGTGTGCATTGGATGTTGATATTTCACTGATGGTTGGAGGTGATATGGCTTATATTGGAGAGAAAGGAGTCAATTTATCTGGTGGACAGAGAGCTCGACTTGCATTGGCCAGGTTATATCATTACTTATATCCTATTTTAGCAAGCATCTTGAAGAATGAGCATTAAACTATTTTTTTATTCTATATTATATTATAGTTCTCATGAAAATTTTGTGAATTTGTGCAATTAACAGGGCGATTTATCACGACTGCGATATTTCTTTGCTTGATGATGTTCTCAGTGCGGTCGATGCACACGTTGCTCAGTGGATTTTACATAACGCCATTCTAGGGCCTTTTATGTGCCAAAAAACCCGCATACTCTGTACTCATAATGTTCAGGTTATCCACTAGATTCTATTTGGTTTTACAAAGATATCTAAATGAACTAAATCAACATGATACCTGAACTAATGTTTTTGGTAAGATGAACTGGATTTATGAGAGTGTTCTTTTGTCCAAGTATGTACTTCTACATATAGATTTGGGGGCTTCATAATCTAAGGCTTATTCAATGCATGTAGCTAAGCTCACCTGCATGTACTCAGGTTTCCCCTGTTGCAGGAAGGGTTAGATTGGGGGACCCTTGTCACTTTATGGGAAATATTACTTTTCTTATTTAATGAATCAAGATTCTAGAGTGGTGCTATGGTTATCCCTTTGTGACTATTATTAACTTGGTTTTTTTAAACTTAATACTTTTTCGCTCCCTATTATCAACTTTTGATACAACGCATCTTTGTTTCCGAACTTGACAGGCAATTGCTTCCGCTGATATGATTGTTGTAATGGAAAAGGGACAAGTAAAATGGGTGGGAAATTCAGCTAACTTACCAGCATCTTCATGTTCAGTGTTTTCTTCACTGGATGATTTTAATGCACCTTTACAAGTTCAAAGACAAGAATGCAGCACAAATACAGCTGCTGAAGGCAAGCAGAATCTTCGCCAAGAGAGAGATTTGGTACATGTTTCAGAAGAAGCACAAGAAATTGTTGAAGCTGAGCTGAGGAAAGAGGGCAAAGTTGAACTTACTGTTTACAAGTAAGCAGATAAATTTTACTCTTGAACATATTGTTGCAGAAAATGGGATTTGATTTTGATATTTTTTTGAAATGGAGATGTTTATTGCTTTTACAATGTTATGGTTGTCTTTTAAATCTTCGGATGGTAATCTTTAAAATTTGTTGAATGCTGCTGCAGAAATTATGCTGCATTTTCTGGTTGGTCCATCACAACGATAATTTGCTTGTCGGCAATTTTAATGCAAGCTTCTCGTAATGGAAATGATCTGTGGCTCTCATACTGGGTTGATACTACAGGAAGTGGTCGGACGAGATATTCCACATCCTTTTATCTGGTAATCTATCTCCTGGATTTCCATTTAACCACTAATCTTGTATCACTTCCCTAATTCATAGGTGGTCCATAGTAAGCGAACAGCTCCTCACTTCTGGAAGGGATGTCCTATTGTACTTATCATATATATATTTACTTATCAGTTGCTCTGTTGATGCAGGCAATACTCTGCATTTTTTGTGTGATAAATTCCTTTTTAACATTGGTGAGGGCATTCTCGTTTGCATATGGTGGCTTGCGAGCCGCAGTTCAAGTGCACAATACACTGCTTAATAAGCTTATCAATGCACCTGTGAAATTCTTTGATCAGACACCTGGTGGAAGAATACTCAACAGGTTAGAATAAGAACATCAAGAGGTTAATGACTTTATGCCATTTTGTTATTTCTACTCATCATGATTATTGTTTTATGTAGGTTGTCTTCAGATCTTTATACAATTGATGATTCACTTCCTTTCATTCTCAACATACTCCTGGCCAACTTTGTCGGCCTGTTGGGAATTGCAATAGTTTTGTCGTATGTGCAGGTAGCTATAATTTATCTATTTCATTTTGGTGTTATACTTCTCAGAAAGTCGAATATGTTATCCATCTTTTGTATTGACAATTCATGTGGCTGTTGTAGGTGTTTTTCCTGCTTCTACTGCTACCTTTTTGGTATATATACAGCAGACTTCAGGTATCTTTCATATCTTCATTTTATTTTGCCATAACAAGGGTTCCAAATTACAATTTTTGCATCGTTTTTTTCAATACAAAGAGCTATTTTATTTTTAACTTTCTTGAAACTATTACTTGATATTGTGATAGAATGTGATAGACAACTTTGTGAACTTAAAATCTTCGTATTCATAGATCATACAAGGAAGAATCCTTTTAAAATTAGAGGCTCTCCAGTTCTTTTACAGGTCCACATCACGGGAACTGCGAAGGCTGGATAGTGTTTCTCGCTCTCCTATATACACATCCTTCACAGAGACACTAGATGGATCATCAACTATAAGGGCATTCCAGTCTGAGGTTGGTAATTTTTTTCCTCAGTGTTAAGGTATTCTTATTACTTATGTTGAACAATTTGTTTGCTTACAATTGCAAATTAATAACAAAAATGGCATCAATGGTTGCTGGTTGTGGCAGCAACTTTTCTTGACCAGATTTATCGAGCATGTGGGTATGTATCAACGAACTTCTTACTCAGAGATAACAGCAAGTTTATGGCTTTCCCTGCGACTTCAGGTAATGATTGAATCATATGTTAAGGTTATTTGACAATATCCTTGACAAACTGAAGCTTTTCTCATTTTGTGACACTGCTGTTCTGAAGGTTCTAGTTGAGTGAAGAACGATATTTTTCTGGACTTCTATCAATTAACCTATGATCTTCTTTCAGTTGTTGGCTGCATTTATCATCTCATTTATTGCTGGGATGGCCGTAATTGGATCTCATGGAAATTTACCTATTGGTTTTGGTACTCCAGGGCTGGTATGTTGTTCAGCCCCTCATTTCCCTTCAATTTCTAGCAATCACATTAGTCCTCTGTTTGAGATATAAGCCGAAAAGTTCAACAGTCAAGTGTAATAGCAAAATACTTTGTAGTTATTTGGGGAACTAAGATATTATGTTTACACACAGGTAGGATTGGCTCTCTCTTACGCGGCTCCAATTGTGTCTTTGCTGGGAAGTTTTTTGTCGAGCTTTACTGAAACAGAGAAGGAAATGGTTTCTGTTGAAAGAGTTCTCCAGGTATGCTGATACACCTCCTCGTAATATATACCTACCGGCAGAATATTTATATGGGAATCCTCTTCTATCTAGTATATGGACATTCCTCAAGAAGAGCTCTGTGGATCCCAATCACTGAATCCTAACTGGCCATCTCAAGGACTGATTGCATTTGAAAATGTCACTTTGAGATATAAGGCTTCTTCACCAGCAGCACTGCACGGTCTTACTTTTACTATAGCGGGAGGGATGCAGGTCAGTGGATATGCTAAAGCTGTTTGCATTGAACTAATTTTGTTGCCTCGAAAAGATTAGTGTGTTCATGCTGTATTGTTTGCCATTTTCTCCCGTCACCGTCAAATCAGGTTGGAATCATTGGAAGAACTGGTGCTGGGAAATCTAGTGTCTTGAATGCCCTTTTCCGTCTTACCCCGATATGTGGTGGACGCATTTTGGTAGATGGCAGTGACATAGCCGACGTACCTGTTAGAGATCTTCGCTCACGTCTTGGTGTTGTTCCTCAGAACCCATTCTTATTTGAAGGATCATTAAGGTTCTTGATTTCGATAGTTACATGTTTGCTTGATTCACACTATTTTTTGCAGATATAACTTAATTATCTATGCTCCGTTTTTATTAATATAATTTTTTACTTCGGAAATTTCTAGGGATAACCTAGATCCGTTCCGGGTGAGTGATGAACTAACAATATGGGAGGTGTTAGAGAAATGTCACGTCAAGGAAGAAGTAGAAGCAGCGGGAGGTCTGGATGTTCATGTAAAGGAATCCGGGGCATCCTTCTCTGTTGGGCAAAGACAACTTCTCTGTCTTGCACGTGCACTTCTAAGATCTTCTAAGGTAAAAGACCAATCTTTAATTTCTTACTTGAAGATTCATTAACCATATTTAAGTTTCTTGGGATTGATTTTGGTACAATAGAAAGAAAAAGAAAATGCCTCTATAAATCCTTCAAGCAGTAGCTAGTTACCCTTCAGTTTGTTACAACACACGTCCATAAAGATAAAAAAGGAAATGTACAACACTAACTTTCGATAATAAAACCGAGGGAAAGAGAAAAGAGTTCAAAATGGATCAAAGTATATGATCATGTGTACAGTTTATAGGAACCGAGTATTGACTAGTTCAAATTATTAGGTACTGTGTTTGGATGAGTGCACGGCCAGCGTTGATACTCAGACTGCTACGATCCTACAGAACACCATATCCAGTGAATGCAGAGGCATGACAGTGCTCACAATAGCCCATCGTATTTCAACAGTTCTGAATATGGACAATATCTTGATCCTCGACCACGGGATCCTGGTAAAGCTCAGTATTTGCTCGTGTATTATCGTTACTATTATCGATCATCTGTTGTTTCATGGACAATAATGCTCACAAATTCATTTACGGGAGTTGAGTCGAATTGCATTAAGCTCCTTATAGTTCTACCTTAGCGTCTTCTTCGCCCATGTGCAGGTGGAACAAGGAAAGCCACAGGCTCTCCTACAAGATGAATTCTCTAGATTCTCGAGTTTCGCTAAAGCTTCGACCATGTGACATGAATACCCTACAGACACTATCTGTTCTCAGATCTGTAGTGTAATGCTCAATCACCGAAGGATCGGGTTCTGTCTAGTCATGTCAACCTATGGGACAAGCTTAAGGTTGAGGCCACTGGTTTGGCATCTGAGAAGGTGAATAAAATGAATATGCATGCATGATAAAAGATAAGGTTATGTACATTGTTGGAGTTTTGACAAATTTAAGGACTCTCTGTAATGAAAATTGCAGGGTTAAGCAAATTTGAAAAGAGGAGATTTGTGAGAGATGAACTTAATTTGCTTTCATGAGTGCAATGAATTTGTGTTTCAATCAATATAAACTGGCTTAGTTTAGTTTGGTTATCTTTTGGTCCTCAAACTATCTATTTTATTTCAAATTGGTACCTAATTTAGGTTCGGTTCCAATTTAGTTTCCAAACTGTCAATTTCGTTTCAAATTGTTTCCTATGCAAACATATTTCAAATTGGTGCAATCCATTACTATAATATAGTTTTTTATAAATATTTTTTGAAAACAAAATGACTAAACATATGTTATTGAAACATATTATAGACACGACGCACGAGCAGAGAGACTATCGTATTTTATGAAAAATAAAATAGTATTGTGATAAAAATGTTGTATCAGTGCCACATAGACGTCACTAGAGCTAGCAAAATGGACATGTATCCGTAACCCAACTTTTAAAATATCGGGTCGGGTATACCTGTAAAAACAACATGTTTTATGCTTAAAGTCGAAATTGAACCCTAACCCGATTTGAACTATTCAAAAACTCTATAGGGTCGAGTTAGGGTGTTTTCAACCCGAACTCAAACTCGAACCAGACTCTACTTTTTGCCACCTCCAAATATCGCACCTGTAATTTAAAACGATCTTCCATCTTTGTGGAAGTGAAGAAAATGGTAAGAAATCAGCCATCAGCATCCAAAAGATCTTGGTGTCATGCACGAATCTACAATGGTTGGTCCATATGATATCATCACCATGTCCGTACAACATGAATCGTCTCCAAGTTCATGTAATGGGATGGGACCAAATTCTCCCTAAAATCTAATGTCTTTATTTATTTATTTATAGATTTATACTAGATTATGCATTTTTAATCAGATATTCTTCTGTACATATCTGGTACCTTCTACAATTTTTCTTTAAATAAAATAAAAAAAAATTATTTTATAAATAAAAATATGTGGTCCCAATATAAAGTTGAAAACTTAGCCACGTGTTTGGAGGAGCATAGGGTGTTGTGGCCTTTTGTCCACTTATATTCTTGGTTTCAATTTATTTTCTTTTAAATCGATCAAATAAAAATAAAATAAAATTTGATATTTTGTGCAAATTTAAAATATATAATTTTGTTGTGTAGCTCTTTAGCCGAAAGGATTGGAAACTTTTAGGCATGGAGGGTTGAGCCAACTATGTTGGGTTGGGACCAAATCATAGATTAACTCTATAATGACACGTTAACCAACTCATTAACAATTCTTAACTTTAGTGAGTGGACCTATTTCTTGAGGGTTGCTTCCGATATTTCATAATAATACATCTTTCATCGATGCGGTTAATATGATTATTGATACGTCAAGCTGTCAACACGTGGTGTGTTTTCTCTTTTATTTATTCATTTTCAGCTCTTACATATATGTTTTTCGAAATTGGGATTAGTGAATTCTTTGAAACTATTCAAATAAAACGACAATTGTTGGTCATAACGAGATGATTAAGTTTCTTTCCAAGCATATGATTAACTTTTACAGACACGAGTAAAATGAATGTTCAATAAGCTAGGGTTGAAGGCATATTGAACAACTACAAAAACTTAGTTAATAGCTTACTATACAAAAAAAACTAGATAAAATTGTGATTGAGAATCACGCTGATCTGAGAAAGTAATTGTAGGAGAACACGTGGTTGGTAACGACTTTTGCTCATTTTTGTTCTTTATTCATATGCATATATGATATTTGTTTAGTGCGTAATCCTCCTGATAAAACTATATTGTAGTAGAGAATAAAAAATCTATGAAATAAATTATACGGAGTAGAAGTTTTGTTTAACTTCTTTATCTTATATTTTATTCAACCAAAAAAATATCGACAATACCTTTAGTTTGGTTATTTTCGATATTGACAATCTTGATGTCCAGTTTAAAACGTGTTACTGATGCTTTAGTTAGGTTCACGAAATTTTTGCTAGACTTATCATCGTGCATTGGCTTCAATGCACCCCATGAAATCATCTTTGTATTAGAGTCGGACTTGATTTAATATAATATTAGAGTTTCTTTCAAAAAAAAATTATGGACAAAGTACGAATATCGTCTCATCCCTCTGGACCAGACGAAAAACATGACGATCTTGTTAAATTACTAGCCACTCAATTCATATCTCTCCTACTAAAAATACACTTTACGCTATCGAATTGAACCAACAAACTCAAAACATCACGTACCAAAAAATTGCTCTCGATATTAATCACATCAGAATTTAGAAACCGCTGAGATTTGTTATATAAGTATTAAATTAGAAAGTAATTTCATTGACCTTTGATCAGTGGATTGCAACCTAAGGATTAAACCTAATCTACACTAAACTAAATTAAAAAAAAAAAAAACAACTAAACACTTGCTTTAGCTTTATCCATCAAAGCTACAATAAAAAAGATTGGTCAAAAATCACGTGGGTCAACGAAAATCACAGGCGAAGAGGGTCGCGAGGTCATCCAATCGGACGGCCAAGATCTTATGTTCTCATCATCACGATCCTCATCCGTCAATTTTTTGATGCACCACATGTCGGCCCACGAGAATCTCCTCCAATGTGGGATCGCGACCGTTACTGGGTCCCTGGGGCCCACCTCCGCCACCACGGCCCCACACGCCACGTCATCCCTGGCCATGTTGTGCGCGAATCCGCATAGCGACTTCATGAGCCGCGACGCATCTTTTCCTCCCTCCACGTGGAGTCCGTACAGCGAGTACACACCGAACTTCCTGAACACGTCCGGGAATGACGGAAGCCGAAGCCACGGAAGCCACGTGTCCAGCAACCTGCTCCCCGCGCACGCGGCGTACGTTAGCGCCGACACGCCTTTCACCTCTAACTTGAACACCTCCTTGGTGTTCCACACGCTCAAGATAGCGAAGCTTGGCGGGAAAGTACCAGTTTTGGGGTCCCATTTGGGGAATGACATCTTGTTTATGGCCATGAACGTGCCCAAATTGAGCTTACTAGCCAAGACGGTCTCGATGTCTTTCGGAAAAAACTCCGAACCAGCAAAAACTCGTCTGTAAATCGCCTCAGCCAGTTTAGCGGAGAGTTTTACGATCACAGTACTCTTGCTGATAGGCTTGTAATGTGCGTGAACAGGTTGTACCAGCATGGTAGGGGTACGAAATTTCAAGTACTCGCATCTTTTCGTAAACAGATTGATAGAGGGCTCGTTGGTGCAGTCTGTGGCCATGTATGCGTATTCTGCCCCGTTTCTCTTGCACCAATCTTCCAATTCGTGAATCAATTTAGTACCAATGCCTAGCCTCCTGCGCGACGAAGACCCAAATTAATGATGAGAATTTAAACGACATGATAATGGTTTGATTGGTTATAACTTAGCAAAAAATGATGGTTTTTGAGGTACAAAGTAGATGCAAAAATAGAATACTAGTAATGTGATTGTGTGGTGGGGGTGGTACACTTTAGAGTTGTTTAATAGTCCAAAAGCAAGGAACATTTTACAAACAAAATTTTAAAAAGAAGAAATGGACCCATTGAGAATATAGATTTATGTGTGTGTATATTATAGGTAACTTAGTGATATTTCATGTCCGGTCACATCTAAGGGAGGCCAAGTATGAGAAAATATCAACAAGAAACCAACCAATTTGGGACACTCCTGTGGACTACAATCTTCATGCTCATACCTTAGAATTAGGTCACCAAAAAAACCAAGAAAATATTGATTTAACGCTTGATTATTAGGAGAGAGTCTCATGCGCTGAACTGTCATTTCGGACCCAAGAAAGCAAAAACAAGAAAACAATGGAGCAGAGAAAAATGCCATAAAACAAGAAACAATCACAATTTTTCTCCACCGTCTGTTTTTCTTTTCTTTTTCTTCATGTGAACATCGTTTCGGACATGACACCACAAAAACAAAAAAAGAAAAGTATACTATTGGATCATGATTGAAGCAACCACACAACAAAGAACACCACCAAGAAACACCAAGAAAATCAAGAAACTATCATATATACCTATGAGAAGGAGAGACCCTGAGACCAAGAACATAAGCCATCTTCACAAACCCTGAGCTCCCTCTAGTCACAGTCTTCACACAACCCCTTATGATCCCCACAATTTCCTTCCCCTCCCCGTACTCCGCGACCTGAAAACAAAGCTAAATCACCATCAGGGACAGTTCAGTGCACGAGACTCTCAACAACCTCAGCATTGTGAGATCTGAAGAGGGTCATTTATGTAATAAAAACTATAATGGACAGTTCAGTGCACGAGACTCTCAGTAGCCTCACTCAGCATTGTGAGGCCCGGGGAGGGTCATTTATGTAATAAAAACGACATAAACATACCATCATGACGCGGGTTGGGAAGTGCCGGAGGCGGCAAATGGGGTCTCCCATGAGATCAGTGAGAAGTGAAGGCTTCCCAAGCTGCCCAATCTCACACTTCCTCTCCATCTCCTCCACAGCCTCCTTGTCCTTCTCTTCCTCGTACTCTCGGACCGTCAAAAACGACTTGTCGTTCACAACATGATCTTCAGCTGCAGCTACCTTCATAGCTACAATATGTTGTAACAATTGTGAATTATATGTTAATAACAAACACTGGTTTTTGTTTAGTACTATTTATAATATATATGCTTCAATGGCTAAAATTTCTCCTTATATATAGGGCTAGTTGCATGCTGACATGGCACCTTTTTCTCCACCAGTTTCAATTTGGTGGGGCTTTTTAATTTTTTTTTCTTTTTTTTTTAATTTTTGTCCTGGCCATGTCAGATTTGATTTTACATTATTCTTTGTTTTGGTAATCATTGAGTAGATAATGTTTCAATTATGGCTTCATAAGGTTTGGCGATCTCTTTCATGGGTGATGATTTGGTAATGAAAACTACAAATGATCATCACTTTGTGTTAAAATTGTTTTGATGATCTTGAGTGGCATGAATGGTAAATAAATGATTCTTTGGCTAGATGGATAGGATTTGAAAAAGGAAGAGTCTAGTTTGGTGATTTTTAGTTTTAAGCACATGAATTGTATAGAATTGAGCAAAATGTGTAAAGAAAAAGAAACAATATCCAATCAAGATTGGTTCTTGATTGGTGTCTTCTATATAGTAATGCTAATCTAGATTCAAAATAATGCATATATGTAGACTCTCATTTCAAAGTCTAGTTGTTTTTTTGATGATTTTGAGCACATGAATTGAGCAAGATATAAAGAAATGATGAGACAATGTATATCTAATCAAAGATTGATTCTTGCTTATAGCTAGGTATAGGTAGGTATAGGAGTTGAACCCATTGTGAAAGAAAAGTCTAGTTTGATGATTTTGAGCACATGAAATGAACAAAACATAAAGAAAAAAAGAAGCCATACATCCAATCAAAGATGTATCTTGATTTGCTTTTTCTTTTCTTAAGTCATCACCATCATCATGCCAAGTAGTGTGTGAGTGAGTGCTTGCAAGTGCCAAAATGCAAGCCATGTCAACAATTTTCTTTCAACTTCCTTTCCATATAATAATATTGCTTCATTTTGGCCAATTATTGGTGAAGGTGGTGGTGTGAGACTAAAAACCATATACACCCACATATATTATATGTTATTACGAGTCAACCGTATAATGTTATTTTATCAGAATCAAAACAAATTTTGTCTAAGCAAAACATGGTTTGATTGATGTTATTACAGTAACAAAGGTAATCACAAAGTAAGGGAAAAACTGTCTTTACACTAGTTATAACAGCTCTAAGGAGAGTTGCAGGAGTTTGGTTGCTCATGTGAAAAAACCTTATGTCGGGACTCCTGCAAAGAAAGAATGTATAGAGGGAGAGAGATAGTCAAACAATGCAGTTTCAAATATTTATAGACATAAGAGTTGCAGAAGGTATGTAAACCACCCAAACAAGGCCTAAGGGCATCTACAATGGTTTAACCTCTAAAAAGTTAATAGAGTTGGTCCACAATATCCACATCATCATTTTATTAATTCAATATATATTATACTCATCCCCACAATGGATTAACCTCTAAAAGGTTTATAGAATGGACTCACACTCACACACATCACTTTAAAATAATAATATAAAACACAAAATTCAATGCTATTAAAAGGTTAATAACTATGAAGTGGTTCATAGATATTAACCTCTCACAATGAGAAGAGTATAATAGGGTGGGTTAATGCACAACTTTTGATACTATAAATCTCTTATTAACTCACCATTGTGGATGTCCTAAGAACCATACAACATGCATGCCCCACAACAACAACATCATGCATGTGAATGATGTGATGCTAGCTTTAACGGTTCTTATGAGAGATGCAGAAGTTTGGTTGGTCATGTGACAAAACCTCATGGAGAGAAAGAACGTTTAAAACAAGAGACATAGCCAAATATCAATGGCTCCAAATGTTTATAGGCATCAAACCTGCAGGTTGTATGTAGACTTCCCAAACAAGGCCTAAAAATCATACACACCATGCATGCCCAACAACAACATCATACATGTGAATGGTGTGGTTTCTCAAATTGCTCAATTGTTTATGGTAGAAACACAAGTGTATGATGGTAAAGAAGCTAGGAGCTTCCCTCTTGGCTTCTCTCTTTCCAAGTTTGGAACATGTTTTTGGTGAAGCAAGGTTATATATACACACATACATGCACACATTTCTTGTTTTGCCATTGTTTGGTAAACACAAGAGTACTATTAATCTGGACATGTACTATGTTTCAGCAAAATCCAAGGATAAGGTGCCATGAGCTGGCCAATCCATATGTCCCAATTGGGACAAAGCAAAATTTCAAGAACAAAAAGAAAACCAATGTCACATTCACAAAAGTCCACACATATTAAGTGCACATACATATGTGGAGGATAAGAATTTACTACAAGATGCCATTGCAATACAAACATTTTCCAAGCTAGCTTAGCTAAGCTAGGGTTCTTGAATCTTCGATCGCGATCGCGACACTTCTCTACAACCCATTAGGGCTTATATAGCCAGTCATTTTCTGCACATCTTGGAACATTGAAATTTCCTATATAGTTTCAAATGAGACATCAAGATTAGGCCAGCACATAAAAGTTGTTAAGCTTGTGACTAGACAACACCTAACAATCAAAGAAAAAAATAGATCACTCCTTGTCCTATGTGTCTAATTACCTTATCTACTTAAAGACCAATAATATATATGCACAAAAACCCTAATAAAACCTATATATATATATATAATTTTCTTAGGGCAGTCAACAAGAAACCACCAAATCATTCATTTCTTTATCCAAAAAGTCCCAAAGTAGGACCATTATTGATGCATAATAGTGCATACAAAATGAATGTCTCATATTACAAAAAAGAAAGCAAGAAGATTATAAACAAGAACTATAGGCATATTCTTGTTCAATTCAACACTAATAATATGTATATTTAAAGGGTTTGTAACTATTATCGATTCGATCATACCCTTCTTTTCATTTCCTTTTCAAGATTTATTCCCATCTTGAATGACCACAAATCGATCGCAAAACCCTAGTTTCGCATAAAATCTTTATATTCATTCTCATCCTCACCGTCCATAAAAGATTGTGAATGAATCTTGATTTTGAGAGAGATCAAGAGAAGACACAAACCTTTCACTAGTACCATTACAATATTGTCATGATCATATGCAAAATCTTAATGATCATTATCATTTAGCTTACGTAATCGATTACGATACTAATCAAGAATAATAAACACATATTCAATTCAAGTCCATAATCATGAAAATTGGTGAAATATATATAACACAAAAGCTTGAGAAATGTATATAAAAAAGGTGCATTTTATTCCTAGAACATGAGAATGCAAGAAGCTTTGATTATGATGGAACTGTTTGAACTAAAAAAAAGCCAAAAAATGAACAAGAATTGATTCAAATGCGCCACCAACTTTACATTAATATAATTACAAATATATGGTTTTTCAAGTTATGTTCTTAAAGCAAAGAGTAAGTGGAGAACTCAAGTTTTTTTTTTTTTTTTTTGAAGCAACTGCAGAGATTCCAGTCATTTTCATTATCTTTTTTGTGTCTTCTTCTTCTTTCTTGGTACTCTTTTTTCTCTTTATCATATGTATATATATAAAGCATATGTGACAAGGTGCCCACTGATCTCTACTTCATATATAATCTCCATTTATGTCTTGCATGTTTTTCATATATATTTTCTTTTTTGTTGGCAATAGTTTCTTGGTGATTTGCATATAAATTATCCATGGAAATGTGTTTTATTCATGACTTTATAATGTGATATGTTTTTGTATGATTTATTCATTGTTTGGGTATAAAATATTAGTGAATATTTTTGTAAAGATGACTAATTTTTATGTATATTAATACTATTGAGTTAAGTTGTATAGCATTGTTCTTTGCATGTTTTAATTGTACTTTAAGAATATAGAATCTTGAATAGGAAGACAACAATTGTTGGTACTTTAATTTGATACATGGGATTTGAGGATTGGCATGAGAGGAATATATTTCACAATATTGCATAAGCACACAATATATACTATTGCTTTTTTTTTCTTTGGTACTATATATATTAAAGTGCATAATCTTGTATAATATTTAAGAGAAATTCAATTATTTTTTAATTATACATGCAAATTTACTGACTGATACGAATCATTCGCAATGAATAAAGTAATATGTTGTAGAATGAAAATTACAAAAACAGTAAATATGATTACGATAATCGATTTGCCGCACATGTCGATTATATATATCTATTAGTATTCTTCCTTGCAAGTTCTGAAGGTACGATGAGAATATAAACCCTTGAATTAGAAGGCAACAACTATCGGACATGTAACAAGAGAATTTCTCATTGCATAAGCACAACCATTGCTTTTTATTTATTTTTGTTGAGTAAATCCACAAGTGTATCACATCTAGTTGTTGGGTTTTGAAGATTCAAAGCTTTGCAAAACACAAAAGGGAACTGAATTCTCCCAGCTTGACACCTCACAAAAGCAATATATAAAGAGATGAGCATTTTGATTATGCAACTTTAACTTGGCTTTTTGTTAATTAATTATATAATTACCAAAACATAATTAGAATAAAATTAAATACTATATAGTAATGGAAAAAAGAAGTTGGCTTTTTCTTGGGCACTTGGCATCACATGGGGCTAGATGGTCCATCATCTAAACAAATTTGTGGTCCTTTAATTTGCTTATTGGTTAATTAATTAATAAACAAGTACACTTGTGCTTATAATATAAGTAGTTTTTAGGATCACTTTGAATTAAAATGCCTCTAAAGTTTAGAGGGTATTTGTACTATCATTATCATGGACTTAAGCACCATTAGTTTATAGGTTAAAGCCTCTTTAATTAACAAACCATACTATTCTTTGGTCTCAAGGCAATATCAAGGTACGTTCATGATTTTTTATTTTAAAAATTATTTAGATTGAACTGAGTGGATCTGAAGAACTTAGAATGAATTTTTTTTTTTAGGGTTTTAAAGTTATCCTTAATTTTGGTCCAATTGTGATTGTTAATGTTGATGTCAAATAGAGGTGGCAGTTTCGAATTTGGATTGATAAAACTTAATTTGAAATCGAGACGAAAAGATTCTAATTCGTTTGGACTTCTATCATAATCTTGTTAGGGTTTGTTCGGGAACAAGGATGGACCTCCCTTTGCCTTTGCCACGTAGGATTTAGGCAACTTTAACGGAGTAAATTGTTCGTCAAATTTTTTTGCAGAAAATGAGTTTTTGGGTTGAAACTCCTTCCAAATCCTCTCTGATGTGACTTCTATGAAGGAGATGATCCTCTTTCGTTTGAGACAAAAGGATAAGAGAGAATATAAATCTTTCACATATACCCATGTTTTAGTTTGACAAAGACAGTAGGTCGACCTCTATTACACAATGAAGGTCGACCATTGAAGTTATGTGGGTCGACCTCCATTACACAATGAAGATCGACCATTGAAGTTATGTGTGAGTAGCATAGAAGGTCGACCTACATATTGCAGGTTAACTTATTAATGTTGTAAGTCAACCATGTTATATTGGTCGACTTAGAGTCAAGTAAGTTGACCTACATGTATTTATCTATTTGTTGTTGGGTTACTTTTGTTTGGGCTTAGAAAAAAATTGGGCTGAGTGATTATTTGGCCCATAACAACTATATTACAATAAATTATTAATATATGTCATTTTCAATATTCACTCCGTACTAAAAGAGCGTCTTGTTTCATTTTCAAGTAAGTTAGTTATGCATGAATGTCAATAATATCCTTATAAAAAGTTAGTTAGGATCTCTTAACACATGATCATGATGATACAATAATAAACATATAACTCTAATTAATTTCTCCTTAATTTTTCTCAAAATGAAAATGAGGACACTTATTTTGGGAAGGATATAGTATATTTTACTATCCAAGGTTATATCGGTAATTCATAACTTTTAAAATACCTTTCAAAAATATTTTACCAAACAATCTACAATGTAAAATATCTTTTCAAACTCCTTTTACAACTAATTTTACCAAACAATTATCCAAAAGTTGGTGAAATAAAAAGTTTCATTTACCTCCTTCTACACCTTCTCATTTTGGAAACTTGAGTTCCCAAACAAGCACTTATTGGCCAGCTATCTCTGTTTTGTATTTTCTATCTGAACAATCTCTTAACTATTCTGATCGCTATCCTCACTTTTCGCAAGCTCATTATTTCAAACAATATATATATTTCAACTTTCAACTGTCTCTTCTTCCACTTTATTAGCAAAAGTCGCTCACTTTTTATTCTTGTGTCCTAATTTTTTGACACATCGAGTCGACGGACTTCTTGATTTCACAATAGAGCTTCCGCTATCAAACTCTCCAAATTCTCACCACAACAAATCAAGACATCAACTTTTTTATCGCTATCTTTTATTGTTGTGTTGACTAAGCTGCTTTGTGTCTTGAAAAATATCTTATCTATTGACAGTTACAACAATAAATGTTATTATCTTTGTAAGATCTTGACTTTAACCTTGCATACTCATTCGTTCGCTTCGTTTGATCATCTGCCTCTATCTTCAAAACTCGTAAAGAATCGGTCTAATGACAACTGTCTTGTGTTCTTTCTTTTGAATATTATCTCCAAAAATCAAGTTTGAAAATTCCTTTAAAGCTAGTTTCACATTCTCAACAGAGACTATTGATTACAATTATGATCTTTAACCAGTTGCCAAACTACAAAAAGAGTGACATCAGTAGAATTGAATTACTTGTGATGATGCATAAAAAGTCGGGAATAATTTTTCCCAATGAGAGAGTCATACGTGGCAAGACGACTAGTCAAAGAGTCAGCGCAAGCCACAAGTCAAAGAGACCCGAGGCCCGAGGCCCGAGTTGAGGGGTCTTGGAGGTCCGAAGGGAGTGGGTCAAAAAGGCCCAGCTTAGAGGCGAAGCCCAATACAGGCA
>JAYMTK010000144.1:0-30127 GCA_036897405.1 Pelargonium myrrhifolium | reverse complement strand
AAATGAAACGCCCGCATACCTACCTTTTAGAAGAATAGAAGAAATTCAAGCTTATACCAGAGGCTTCTCAAACAAAAAGGGGTGTCCTGTTACAGCAAACTACTTCCATAACTGTACCTCAAGTACTTAAGTAAGATCTAGTCATAGATAGTTACAAGGATACACTCAGAAGAAGTGCTGGGCCTTAAAAAAACGGTCTACCTTTATTCTAATCGAGCCTTGAACCCTTTATATAGAAAAGACTTAATAACTTATATGAGACTTATTATGAAAATCTATATTCTCTTCTTGCCTATATTCTATATAATCTATATAATTACAGTGTTTTTTTAATGACAAGACGGGAGCTGTAGCCAAGTGGTAAGGCATGAGTCTGCAAAACTTATATACGTCGGTTCAAATCCGACCAGCTCCTATAACCGAGCTGAGATCCCGAGTACAAAACCAAAAAAGGTTAGGTATCATGGAAAGTGAAAGCTAAGAAGAAAGCCGGTATAGCTGTTAAGAAAGGTATATCATAGCAAGTATGAATAAGAAAGAAGTTTTTAACTATTAGGGAATTCCTATATTTTTGGATTTAGAAGTTTTCCTGTGCTTTATGAAAGGGGAGTTTACTCTTCCTTAGGTCTTTTAGTGGACGCTCGAGAGACTTTACTTTCGTGTTCGTCTTTCTAGTTAACGAAGAGCTAAGCCTGGTTGGGAGGAATTAGAAAAGAAAAACTCTAGAATGTCTTAAATCAAACGTAAAAAAGGTGGTACATTATTTGGCGCCCTAGTTTGTGTATTTAGCATACGTAAATGATCATACATTTTTTGTGTTCTAATGAATCCAGATTTGATTATCCTTAACTTATTTATTTTTATCAAAGGACCCCTTAGCTGGGCACCGATCTTGTTGTCTTTGGTTTGCAGTCTGTATATATATTATTCTAGCTCTTGTGCATAGTTACTTGTTCTAAAGTCTTGACTATTACAAAACTCTACTCGATTTTTAGTGCTTTGGTTTTCTTGTTAGGGTTTCCCTCTTACTTTATAGCTAAAGCAGGTGCGGGATCCAATAAATAGAAAAAGTCATTTTTACCTTTCACAGAGGGACTATCATCATTAAATTAACACAAATTTCTTTGCACTTAACTTAAGAATAGGCTCTACCCCACAATAGGTAATTTTCAGTTCTTAATATTACCCTACCAAAAGGTTGAACAACTCTATTCATTGAATAAGACTCCTTTTAATCAACGGCAGTAAAAATTCGAATATGGCGTTTATTAGCCTGTCTCTGCTCTTTTCGAAATTTATAGTAGTTAATAGAGTCTTTAGAGGGCTCCAGGTATTTATTAGATTAACTTAAGGGGTTGGAAATATATAATATAAGTGAACTCGTACTTGAATGTAAATTGCTTCTTGTAACGAAATATACAAGAGAAGGGGTACTTCTTTAGGCTTCTTGTTGGGGTAGCTTTTATAGATATAAAATGAGTGGTATTACGTTATATATAGGGGCTTTACTATCCAATTGAATATATGGCTTCTCCTTTCTTTTTAATATATCACTGGGACTTTAGAATAAGTTCTTGTTAACGCTTTATAAGTATCACTACTAATTTTTGTTAAACACCCCTCAATTTCATTATGCCTAAATAACACTAGGAGGTTAAGTATTACATTTCGCAGAAGTCAAGACGTAAAAGCTTTTACAAGGAACCCCACGAATTCCGTTTTAACCTATATAAATAAGGCGCTAGATTTAAGCCCATTAAACTTTTCATTTTAGTCTTCGAGAATCTTTTTATACTCCGTTTATATTGAAACCAGGATCTAGCCCAGGAAACGCCTATTAAACGAGTACCTTTTTGGTTTAACACGCGCAGGACTCTACCCCCATTTCGTACATGACACCCTAGTTATAAAAATTCGTAATTGATTATATAAGGATATAAGGTAGAGGCCCTTTTAATAGCCAAGAGCATCCGGATAAACTCTAAAAAATGAGGAGCCGCGTTTTAAAGGTAAAGGGGTTAATATAGGCGAAACTTTATAGGAGTTGAGTCTTTTTGTACCTGTACCTTTCGGTTAATTTTAGGAGGCTGTAGCAATAAATATAAGAAAAGGGGGTATTTTGAACCCTCACAAGAACAAAGCTTTGAGAAAAAGTACAAAATCCTGTCGGAACCGGGCAAGTAAAAACAAATGCTGTCAAGCTGGACCCTCTAATACGTGTGAGTATAACTTTCTTCCTTTGTAGTATACACTAGAGTTGTTATCATAATACCTACTTCGTGCGGTTCCTACTCCCTTTTGCAACGAGATCTGAGCCTAAACCTGCGCCAATCCCTTCAGCAGGGGTTAAAGTTTAGAATAATTAACGCTTGTTTTTAGCTAGAACTTTACTTGGGTTGGGAGTCAGCGAGTCGCCGGGAATAAAATTCAGATCCAATAAATTTTAACTCTTCGAACAAATTGTAGTGCGGTTTAGGGCTGTTCCAGTTTGACTACCAAATTCATAGCTTTTGTTTGTGCTTATCCCCCAAAAAGTGCGCCTCACTCAGGAAGATAGGAAATCAAAATAATATTGATTATGTAACATTATATACCTCGAGACTCCTGTTAACAAACAAGCGTTGGTTCAGTAAGCACAGGGTATCCGCCTGTTAAAAATCTTTATAGTTTGCTTACTCCTCAGCCTTTTTGAACCTCTTATTATTCCGGTAAAAGCTGCTTTATTAAAAAACCTAGTGTTTCGCTGAGCTAAGCAAAAAGGAAGCCCTTTGTTCCGAAAACAGTAACAAAATATCTATATATTATCCCAAGGGATTCAAAATAACACCTAGCTGCTTCACTATTTAGTGCCTAAGATATCAAATGATCTTAAGTTAATCCTGGCAAGAGTATACCTTTAATCAAATTGAGAAGCTCTCCCTATGGGGGTGCTTCCTAGTTTATTTTATAAGAATTAGAAGGAGGCAACAGGACTTGATCAATGTATATACGTATATAAAACAGCCCAATACCGAGATTCAAGGAGGCCTCAAAGGTTAAGATTTGAAAAAGAGAGCCCTAATTTAAAGAAAATACTTGCTTACTTACTCGAATATTTATGGAAATCCGGGGTTTAATTAATTAAAAAGGAACGGATTTTTAGATACTAAAATTCAAAAAAGAACCTTATATACCTCATTTACCCAGGCGAGATAAACCCGTAAAATCATAAAAGTATTTGTATAGCCCAACCTTTTGATAAAATTTTCTAGAAAACCTGAAGCTAACATGTAATCCTCTGGCCTATCCCGGGGAGCTTGTCATTTATTTAAAGTTGTATGTAAAGTAATAGTAAACCCTGTAGAAGAAAAGTCAGTACGAGAATAAGGTTCAAGAAGGATAACCCATTCGTATAAAACTAAAATGGTAGTCCATTCTAATCTAAATTCGATACAGCCGGGGGATAAAGAGCAGTAACATGGCCCGAGTTTAGAACCCTCGAAATCCCCAAAATCTGCCAGGAAAGGGCTTAATAACTACATTACGTCCAAAAGTAGTCAATCCAGAATAAAAAAGAGACCCCTTTTAAAAGCTAAATTTGAGGTACAAAACGTCTTAGAAGGGCCCTCTTTCAAATAGAAAAGCTCCGGGCTTAAGTTATATAAATAGTAATTCTTAACTCGTACTAAATCTGCTTAGAATTCTTTAGGGGCATCCCCTTTAACAAATTTTTCTTAGTTTAGATAGGGACCCCCTTTCGAGAAGTTGTTACATAACAATGTTATGGGTCGACACTAGTAAATATTAGAATTAGAATAACTCGGGTATTTTGTTTACCAAAGAGAGTTCGGGCTATAGATATTGTGGAACCTAGTATAAGAAATTGGCAATCGTAGCAGGGAACCGAAAGAGCACAACTTATAAAAGCACTTATTTTTAGTGCAAAAAAATTTTCCGTTTATAGCAACTCTTTTGCAACTAATAAACTTGAGAGTTCTACCCAAAACGGGGTTTTTAGTATAAGACCCATACTAAGTTAAATCGATTAGAAGCCTCTTTATTTCTCCCGGACCTTTAAGTACCCGATATCAGAGCTTTTTATACCCTTTTTCATCAGTTTCTTGTCAGAGCCCTTACTAGTGTGCCGGGGGCTCCTTGTTGAAGGTTGAAGAAAGCCCTCTATATCAATTTGAAAAGGCACCCAAGAGCGTTATAGAATCTAAATTATGCTTTTTAGGTTTTAGGGCTCGCTTGCACGATAAGCTTATCCTTATTTATAGGAGTACCCGTGTATATGAAGAATAAAATTTGGCGGTTTGCTTTTTATTCATTTTTAAAGCTCTTGGAAGTGTTTGAAGGACTTTGTGGGAGACCTTTTGAGCTGCTTAACTTAATGAATAAGAGAACACTTGTAACATTTGCTTCGTTCATCTCGTGAAAGGCTTTCTATTTCCCACCTAGGATCTGTTTCTTATTTAGAATAAAAAAGAAAAATCATACTAAGAGCACACTAGAATCAGAAAGCTGTCTCATATAATATAAGAACGATAATACCTCTTCCTTTTTCCTAAGGGGTTTACTTTACTGTGGACTTAGAAAAAGAAGTTCTACCTTTTTTAGAGAGTTTTCCGAATTCAAATCACTCACTTAGATAGAAATGCTAGAAAAAGTTTATTTGTATTACAAGCTACTGAATAAAGAACTAAAACGTAGGTGAGTCTTCCAGTTCAAATCCAAGCTTCTTAAAGATAAGTCTAAGCAATATTTCACTAAAAAATATAAATAAGTCACAAAAAGATGTTTGTACCGCGGGGGTACACAGGTACACAAAAAGTAAAAATCTATTCTAAGGGCATTTTCAAGACTTACATCTAAGGTTAAACCCTAATTATAGATGCAACTTTCATTTCGAGAAAGTACTGCAGTTTTCCTATAAAAGTAAAAGGTTTTTCTCTATGAAACCTCCTAATTTTGATACCGAGGCCTTGATTAACTACTCTAAAATGAAAAGAGCTTGGAAATCTTTTCCGTTACTTACAAACACCTATCAAAAATTTGCCATTTTGCCGCCTTTCTATCGAATTCTGGCTAATTTTCGGGTTAATTCAAGAAATTACCTCCTCCCCGGGGCGCTCCCTCATTCTACCAAAGAAAACGTGACATTTCCAATAAATTTGTCTAACCAGCTTGCAAAAGAGTGACGGACTTAACAACTTCTCGGGCTCCGTATATATAAGCTTAGATTTCAGTTTATAAGATACTGAAGTTTTTTCTTTCTTAAGCGCCCCTGTCCCGTTCTAAAGTATTGATGAAATTAACTAAAATTATAGTAATTATCTGTTCAAAAAGAGTACTGCTCATAGATGACTCCACTGTTTATATGCATGGTTACAAGGCACTTTATATTAAGAAATTGACAATAAACTTAATCGTGAGTAGAGTACGCTTTTAGGTACAAATAGTGCTTCTCAAACTAAGTTGGATTTCCTAGGAAAGACTCGGTTTCTACTTAGAAACTTTTAATTAGGTCAAGCTCTTTTTCATTTTATACAAGAGACATCCGCCCTTAGAAAAACTTCTGTACCTTTCTTTTATATAAGTATAAGTAAGAGAGTCCCGCGCATAGCTAGAGGATTTCTGGGAAGTCATTCTTTTCTGAATTATAAAGCTTTGTATGACTCTATTTTATAGGTAATTTACTATTAAACAAAGAGCATTCCCTTCGGGTTTCTAAAAAGCAGGGAACCCTTTTCTTTTTGAGACAGAAACTTTATTTAAATAGGGTTTGGCAAGATAAGGGTATTCTGTCTTTATAGGGTCATAGGAAAAGAGTAAGGCTTAGGCTACAGGCATTCTCAAGAAAGAGGGTCCAGCTATCAAGCAAGGCAGGTTTAGGAACTTCAATTGAGGCATAACCTCTTTTATAAGGTTTATTGAAAGACATATTACCCCTTTATATTAAAGTCACGTGCAAACTCCACTCTAAAGCTAGTATGCTTTAGCTTACTGATCCAGTTTAACTAGTATTAATACAGGATTTGAACCCTTGCCATGCTGGTTCCACGCACCTGTGCTTTACCACATAAAAGTACTCCATAAAACAGAACTATTCTTTAACTATACTTACTAAGGTATACAGAGTCAGGATGCGCTCTATCTATTTAAGTGATTAACTATAAGCATCCCCTACGTTTAGTTTCAAAACTTGTACTTGGATTCTCTATCTTACTCATAGCTAGTAGACTACAACTTCTTTGAGCTAAAGCTCCCCTTCTGGCCTATACCTGTCTTATTGCAGCTAGTACTCTTCTGATTGTTGGCTATTAAGATTCTTATGCTACTTATTGTCTTATAGGAATTCTTAGATTCAGTAGTGTTAATACTTACAGAGGAGGAGTTGTATTATCTTAGACTTTATAGGAATAGATTGTAGGTATAGGAGTGTCTTATTCGCTCTCTGCTGTTACTGATATAGAGACACATAAACTTAATATAATATATAGATACGATATTCTACCTGACTGTACGAAGGGAGGGAAATGCAAGTAGTATTATAATAGTACACAAAGACCTTAATACCCACCAGCTGACTTGCTTTTTGTAATTACAGCTTTTTCTCTAACCTTGTTTTCTTAATCTTCCTTTTTTCACTAGCTAAGAATTTGAGTGAGACCGGCAGCCCTTTTAACAATTCCACTTCGTTAACAGTATCTGTAAGAAAACTAACTTGACTTTTATCTTTGTTAAAACTTTCCTTCTTAGAACTCTATTCTGTATCACTCTTAACCTTCACACCTTAAACAAGCTTACCTCTCTTCCGGGAAGATAAGAAAACAGCCCTTACTTTATCATAAACAAATTACTTTAGCTTTAGAACTTTAATAGGAAACCTAGAAAACCAAGGCAGTAAAGCTGCTCCTTAAGTTTTTCTTTCTCAAAACACCTTTTAACGGCACAAAGAAACTTGCTTACTGGAAACTCGTACACTGACACTGATCTCTTACATAACCCCTTAACATAAAGTCTTGTTCTCTAATTGTATTGTATGCTAGAGCTTCTTAAGTTAGGGAATAGCTCTCTTGTTCTTGTTACTGCTACAGAGAGGAAAGCTTGCTTGATAAGTACACAATATGCATGCCTATTATACCCGACTGCAGGCATCCGATGGGATTTGTAAGAAGTCTTACAGATAAACATGGATACCCACTCTTATAGACACAAGCTCTGCATACTCCTCTTACTCCTACCAGTACTCTGTATCCTTACAGCTTTCTGAGTCTTATGCAGCAATCCTCACTTAAGAATTCCCCAACCTCTATCTAGAACCGGAAGCCTAAAGAGGTCGCTACTTATGCAACAAGCTTTTGCCTTAATTTCTCGAATGGAATTGCCGTTTTATGACTTTTCTTGTAAAACTGAAGAAAGCAGAGTTACTACCAACCAGATAAGCTAAAGCATACCTTGTCACTGACTACTTAAACGGGCTATACCTTTCTTAGTTTTATTCATAGCTGCTTGTTTCTTAAAACCCAACATCTACTCCTTGTAAACCTCCGGACTCTTAATCTTATAAACTAACAAGACCTCAGCATTTTGTAATAGGGAAAAAAGCCTCTCTTGCTTACCTAGGAGCGCACCCCCTAGCTATAGCTTCTACTCGATATCTAGGACTTAAATAATCTCCTAATCTCTTTTAAACTCCTTTTCTTACTAAAATTTCCTTAACAACTAGGGTAGGGACCCTGAACTAGAAAGAGGGATATCCTCTCTCTCAAAGCCTTTCTCTTTTGTGTTTACAAGTCTAACTGATTTATAAAAGGGAAACTCCCGCCTAACTTGCTGCCAACCCCTTTTGAGACCTGTCTTACAGGAAACCCTTCTAGAACTTCCTCAAGACAAACACCAAGCTAAAAAGGGATTTAAAGCGCCCTCAAAGGCAAGAGCATTCAGATCAATAAAGAGGCGATCCATCCCAAGGAGTCCCCTTTGCTCATAGTTCATAGGGTTTCCTTACTCTTTTCTATTTTATGAGATTCATTCAAAAAGCTTTAACAAAGAAATTGAAAAAGCACTTAATCCATATTTTTTAGATCCTCTATTCTTGGTAACTCCAGGTGTAATCCGGGGTGCAGCACTTTAATATCATCCAAATTGATAAGGACAGCTTTAGGCCCTCTTTTCGATATCAACTAGTCTAAACTAAAGGGTATAGTACGTTATTGTTATTAACCCCCCCTAAGAGAGATATTTAAGGTGTTCCTTGTTCTTGTTATTTTGCCGATAAATATAGAGCTTGCAGAAAACTCTGCACTGCCTTGACAGAGCGAAGACTTTTATTACTCCAATTTTGGTAGACAAATACTTTAAAGTAAGCGCTCCTTTAGTAATTCATCCTAGAAGACTGCTCTTCTGTTTCTTGCTATTGTCATATCAGGAGGGATAAAGTCTTGATTATGCCGTTTTGACAGTAGGGTAAGCATACTTTATTTAGGTTAGGTATCTATTTTCTTCTAAATCGAAGTAAGTGCTAGTATAGAGACATACTACAACAAAAAGGGATTCCGGTGTTATTAATTTATTACGGGTTTCCTAGGCCCGCTGGGAGTTTAGGGTTTTACTAATGGAAAGTGCTGGATTTCGCTCTCGTTAGACTGTTTCCTTTGACAGGTATCTAATACACAGTACTGGGGTTCTAGTAACTATAAGAAGCCTCGTTCTCTTTATTGAAATTGAAATTAAAGGCAAGACAGTAAAAAAAAGTATCTGAAAAGGCGTCTTATTGCCCGGAACAGATATAATAAAATCTCGAAAAGGTGTAGAGAAATCCGTTCTATAGAAAAGAGCGGTATTGGCTCTTTCCTAATCTGCCTTTTAAATAAAGTACCTGTAAAGACTGAAATTTTTCTTTTTGGACGGATCAAGGGTATTCAAACTCCCCCTAATTTCTGGTTCGTTTTTAGGAACTCCAGGTTAAATCGGCAAGCTAAGCCCCCTTCGAAGCTACCTCAATTCGTCAACAAATTTGAACTTTCTTTACTAGGGCAAGACCCCTTTAAGTTAAGTTGGTAGGGGTATTAAAAAAATCTCACTGGGTATTTCATTTTTGAGAGCAATCCGGATTTTTGTTCTCCGACTCTAGAAAAAAAGAGCTCGTAAATTAATTCAATAGGGAACCCTGCTCTTACCTAAGTAGGACAAAAGCAGTTATAAGACATTGCATGAAAGGAAATCCTGGATGAAGTTCAGTTATATCATATTAATTAAAGATTTCATTAAGGGAATTCTCCAACTTTAGGATAATGTGTCTCTAGGCTCTTTTGTCAGTTAGGGATCTTGTACTTATGTTGCGTTCTGCATCTGGTTTTTCCCTTAAGCAAACCTTACTCCTATCCCTGCTACTTATAACCGATCTTTGATAAATTGCTTTTTGCTATAAGAACGTGAGCGGCTCCTTGTTTTTTCATTGCTACTGAGTAAGGGGTAGAACCTCTAAGGAAAAACTAGGAATTTCTTTTTATATACTGGGCCAAGATAAAAAAGAAATTACATTTTCTGGAGGAGCGTCAGTTTGTGTATTTATTTGAAAACCTTATGAAAAAGTTTGATCTTGAAAAATTTGTAATTTAAATAAAAAGACGGGATACTCTTACGTGTATACACCCCAGTCTGTAAAAGCTGCCCGGAAGCCCCTAAGTTATCTATTACTTTGTTCCAAAAGAAGCTCCATTTAAAAAAGTTAAGGACAATTCTTATATACGTAAATTTTAGCAGGGTTTTCTTTAGATATAGTAATAATTGTTATACTTCAAAATAATATTTATTAAGCGGAGTTTCCTCACGAATAGCTATAGGCAGTTCTTGGGTAAACTTATATAAAATCTTTTTACACAAAAGGGCAGTATAGTATCCCTGAGTTTCAACCATACGGTAATATTTTTTTTATACCTTTCTTACTTTTTTAGCTTCGGGTACTAGTAAGTTTAAGTTAATGGAAATGAATGTCAAAAAACAAATACAAGTAAATACTTTATGGATTGTGTTTGGCTTTTGACAGCAGGTGTGGAGTTTTGGTGGGTCTATTTAATAGGAAAATACAAATCTAGAGGAACTCCTTTCTTTGTAGATAACCCGAGAGGGCCCTTGATTAAGCCTTGCTAGTACTTTATTTTCTTACTTAACGGGTATCCTTTTATTATGTATTCAGTCTCTTCTACATCTGACTACAATTTTTCTTAAGCGGGGCTAGCAGTCTCCAATATTCATTTTGAGAGTTGACTAGTAAGAAAAGGTAATTTTGCTTATTATAACGGCAATTACCCTTGTCATATCCTCAAGTAACCTGTGAACTTTAGAAAAAGTCTCGAATTATCCACCATTTTCTTTCGACTGAGAGAGCTCCACGCAGTAAAAGTCTATTTCTTTTTGAACTAGGTATCGCTTTTTTAGACCCATTATTCAGAATTCAGAAGAAGCCCAGTAAAACTTTGATTTAAATTTCTTTCTTTTTTTGTGCAACTTATTTTAGTCCTCTCGCTTCAAAACGGGTTCTGTTTTTTGGGGAGAGTCCCTTACAAGGTACAGAATTAAACAAGTGTTGAAGTAATCTATATAAAAGAAAAAAGGCCGTCCGGTCGCTCAAAATTTAATGAATTATCCGTAACTCTAAGCTCTTAAAAAGTAAGTTTTGCTTCATTTCAAATTGGGTAGCTCCGTGACCCTCACTCTTCCTAAGAGTACATGTATTTAAACAATTTTATGCAAAGTAGTTTAGTAAAAAGCCCATCCAAATAAATAAATGTTGACTTGACGAAGATCTGATGTGTAATTCAATTTGGTATATGATATAGATGAAGTGACCTGTAATTGGTAGTTAAGGAATAAAGGAATAATAAACCTTTAAAGTCTAAAAATTCTATATTTATTATATATCTTCTCCAGTCTAATAAAGGGTTAAAGGAAAGCCTGGTAAAAAGATAGGTACAGGCTGGTATTTGATCAACTAAGAATTTCGCATCTATGGGCATTTATTAAGTTACTTAATTCTACATCTTACCCTAAATCGCAAAGGAAAAGCAGATGAATAGGCACAAAACCCAGGCATAGGGATCCTCCTTCAGGTATCCAACAAGCCCAGGTATGCGTATGCTGCAGTACTTATTATAAATGCAGTTTTTTCTATTAGTTATTTTATACTCGGGTAATCCCTATAGTAGCGTATTAAATCAAAGTTTTCTTTCTATGTGAAATTTAGTACAGACGCTTTTAATGACTCCATCACGTATATACCCCTGCTTGCGAAAGGAGCAATTCCAAAATGTCGTATTAAAAACTAATTCTAAAGATTTCCGTCTCCTGCTCTGTATCGGTATTAAAGTCATTTTTGTAGGGACCCAACTCACCTTATCTATCTGGTATTTCTTGCGTAAAGAATTACTAAGTGCAAGTAAGACAAAAATTTTTATAAGAACTAAGATTATGCTCCGTATAAATATCAAAAGAACTCTTTACTCCTGTGTAGTATTGCAGACTTATCAATATATCTTCTGTTACTCTAAGGGTTTCCACAACTATTAGGAATCCCTCGCCAATAACTAAACAAATAAAACACGAAGAGTGATTTCAGGCCCGCCTGCCTACGAAGACCCCCTCTTAGGTTCCTCTCCTAAAAAACCTCCAAGCAAAATTTATAAGGATCCGGCCATTGTCCCGATTGAAACCAAAAAAGAAGCTAAAAATGACTCTAATTTTAGTTATATAAAACCTTTTGTAGCTATAGCTCTATTTGTAGATTTTTCTTACTACCATAACGTATTTACCTCTCCTCTACTATATATGGTTCTATACTCTATAGAAAAAGTACCTCGTATATAACAAGAACAAGAAATTCTACTGTTTTAGCAACGGAACCTTGGCCAGTAAAAGTCGGAAATATATAACAGTAGTTGATGTAAAGTAAGAGAGCTGCCTAAAAAAAATCCGGTTTGTTATTTTTGGAATAGAAACTACTGTGCTCTAAGCTAAGGTATAAGGAGTTTTATCTACATCCCTAATCGAGATGCATGGGAATTCCCCATAGCTCTTCTACAGCTACACTCCTAGATTTACTCTATATCGCTCTTGTACAGTTTTTGGTTCGTAGGAACCCCTATTCTTTTTACGAAAATGCCTTTTTGTTTATGCCTGCTTTGCAAAAGTATTAAGTAAATTTAAATTAAGTAGTACTAGAAAGGAAAGACATAAATTTTCCTATGTTTTACAGAGCTTGCTTCAACCATTCAGAAAATCAAATTATTCTGTACCCGTAAATTTGAGAGCTAGTACCAGACTTACTAAATAAAACGAGACCCTCGGGCTTTTGTAAACCCCTGCTCATGACTAGTCTATTTATTCTTGTAAAGACCTCTTATATGATTACTCTCCTATGTAGAGGTAAGAAGTCAAAGTTTTAGAGAACTCAACTATAGGTTAGGTCAATACTCCTACTGTTAACTCTTAAATCAAAAGGTTTCCTATTCAGGCACCCTTAGGTTAAAAAAGAACCCTATTTACATCGGAAGTAATAGAAAAGCTTAGGTAAACTAAATCTCGGAAATGTAATGTAGAGAGCTAAGAGTAGTCGGGTATAATTTATCCTAGATCTAAAGAAGTTGCACACGGGCTCCTTGTCTGTATTAAGGCTTAGTAACAACAAGAATTTAGAGACCGGATAAGGGTGGTACTGGTATAGTCCTAGTTAGAATATTCGGTATACTTTCGAAGTTAAAAGGAGTTCTTGAATTTTTGGTGTCTCGTTAGCGGGTAGTGTCCCTTATCTCAAACTTCTTATTAACTAAATTTTAGAAAGAACCCTTGAATGAAGCGAGTAAAGTCGTAGAACAAATCCCCCTTGAGCTTAAGACTGTAATTTTTTTACCCCATCCAATTTTAGGAAGGTAACCTCTTTGCTATTAACCCTGCGTTGAGACATAGAGCATATTTAAGACACATTTCTTCGGGGTATTCCCTTCAAAAAAAGATAATCAAGTTAAAATAAAGTCTCTGTTGTAAACACATTGACATACAAATTTATCCTGACTATCGGAGGTTCCTGTTATAAAAAAGCTAAAAGTAGACATATATTATTACAAAGCTAATACCCAGTATTGCAACTTTTTTGGTTCAACTTTTCAAAACAATTAACTTTTTACAAGCACTCGGAAGTTGCGGATCACTTTCAAATATTTGTTACCTATTCCTAAAAGCATCTAGTCAGGATCCTTTTTTAATCGAAGCAGGTAGGATAGGATGTCATTGCCCTCGTGAATACATTCTAAAACTCTTTATTTATTGAAGATGAAGAAGAATACTTTGGGTGTCCGTCTTTTAATATTATTATAAAAATCCCTGTACTTAACAAAGCGGGATATCTTCTATTCGCTTTTAAAACCTAGGTGGTGATTATCACTTTACAGAATAGGGACTTTTACTTATATTTTTAGTTGACTATAGAGGTATTAAGAAACCTCGGTTCGGTATAGATTCTAGGGAAAAAGAGGAAAATGACAGACCCATGCTTGTAACTTCAATAAAGTTGAGGAAGTCATAACAGGGTCATTTTTAGATACAAATCTTATGGAAGTCTTGCTGGCCGAGTCGCTTAGAAAAAGAAGAATATCTTACTTGGAAACGCGGATTCTAAAAGTCAAATGTAGTATAAAACCGGTATTCCTGCAAACCTTTTTGCTCGAGAGAGACTTTAGCCGTGCTCGATTTTAGGCAATCCTTGTTGTTATAGAGTGCCTCGGAAACTCGTCCCAGATAGGACAGGAATCCTTGTGTATGTATAAATAGACGGGCGAACTCTCAGGCCAGGCAGGGTATCCTTGTAGACTCGTAGACAGGTTTTTTTTAGAAATACAAAAGTACGAATATTGTGAGTTTTAAGGAAAAAGTAGAGTTAGGGGAACCCGCTAGGGGTGAATTCTTCCGAAGTAACATATTTAGCATCCGGATCCCCGCGTTTCGGTTATACATGCTTTGGGATTTCATAAGGTTTACAAATTAGATAGGATCTAAAGTGAGGGGTTCTATTCATCAATTCTTAGGATATTCCGGAGGAGACTAGCTCCTACTATGTGAGAGATAAAATTACCTTGTAAGCTACACTAAAAAGGGAACATCAAAATCACTTAAATAGAAGAAACTCGACTTTAGCTAGTTAAAGGCTATTCCTACAATTCGTTGATTTCACTTCGAATTGCAAAAAATAAAAGTAGTAAACCTGTTAAGTCTCAGAGGTCCTTTTTCCACAGGAACCCCTTCTATAAAAACCCTGACAAGGCAATCTTGTTTTTTTAAAGAATTTTAAAATAAAAGGCGGTTCGTTATAAAAAGAATAAAGAATTCTGTAGCTTTTTCCAAAAGAGAGAGGGGGAATCCTAATTCTTGACTCATTCTAGCTTGGCTTAGTTAATTATGTTATAATACATGGCTCTAATTCATATTCTAAGATTCATTAAACAAAGAAGTATTCTATTTAAAAAGAGGTCAAACAAAGGATCTCTTCCTACCAATTACTATACTACCCCTAGCAAAACAAAAAGGTACACGCTCCCTTCATTCAAGAGTAAAACTAAGTTACTATCTAGAAATGCCCTTTTTTTCTCGCAAGTTTAGATACCCTGTTAAGGCTCTCCTTTTAGTCTTATAGAGTCAATATTTACTATAAGATTCTTAACCTGTTTTAGTATTCAGTGACCCCTTACTTCCTTTCAAACTCTTATTGATTTACTTCTTAGGAGCTAGACCTTATCTTTAGAACTAAACCGTGTCCTATTAAAAAGAGAAACAAACCCTAAGGAAAGCCTTACTGTTATGGACTTACTTCTTCATAGCTTCTTTCTTAGTAATACCTTTTCTTACGGGCTTAACTCTTGTAGCTATCCTACTCCCCTAAAAACAACTAAAAAATAGAAATTACTTTTTAATGCCTGGGATAACACACAAAAGGAAATGCAAGTAGTATAACTAGATAATACATTCATATCCACCGACTTTTTATTGACTTCTTTCTTACTCTTCGTAAGATTTCCTTTCAAAACCATACTCTCATCCACACCCTTCTCTTGGTTCGAAACGCAGTAAGAAAAAGGTTCTAACCCCAGAATACTTCTAAGATTTTGCAAATCCATCTATCTTCCCTTATTAAATACCTTCCCACCTAAACCGGAAAATAAGACTTCGACTCACAAAAAAACTTTTCCTTCTTGACGGATTGTAGGAGCTGGATAAAATAGGCAATTGCAGAGACTCCCCTCTTCCACACTTTGTTGCCTAAAAAGTTACCCTTAGATAGATTTTCTTTTACGTCTTAGTATCAGGCTAGAGTTTCAATTTGTTACGGCTGAAAGCTTTGATAGGCAGTACATTCTAAATGGGTATCTTTTGAGATATTTACCTAACCTATCTGCATTCCGTTTACACGGACTAAAAGGTGTAACTAAACTTCAAATTCTATTCAGTACTTTTTATATTCGGTATTTGAACTTAAAAAGAGCCTCCTCTACTAGAGGATTAACTGGAAAAACGTACAACATTTTTAGGTACATTGAAATTAGGGTTAGGGTAGACTTTTTAGTTTTAGTAATTATTTTCATATAATACTCTCCCTCAAATTTGTCGGAGCAGAGACCTCCACTCGGAATAACTTGTAGTTTTGAACCATTGACATCCTTTTTTTTTTAATCTACTTCCCGTTCTGTTTTCATGGTTTCGAAAAAAGTGTTTAAAATATCTTAGACAGTTATACTAAAGAAAAAGCGCCTTTTAGATTTCCTAAAGCTTTATCCTCGGGGTTCTCAACTTCTTTGGTTAAAAGAATTTTTGTAAGAGCTCAACCAACAAAGGCTACAAAACAAAAGTAAATATACCAAAAAGCTTGAGCCTGCTATTAAATTAATTAGTGCTCAAAAAGGGATTTCTAGCGCGACTTTGGTCTTCATAAAGCACCCCTTCCTTACCTTACCCCGCGCATTAAGAACTCCGGCATTCTTTTGTATATAGAATACTGGGTGTAACCTCATTCCGACCTAAAGTTTTATTTTACCGATTTCTTTTAAGAGGGCTGGGCTATACATCTTTGAAATTGAAATTAACGGGTCAAAGTTCTTTTTAGTCAGTATAGTTAAAAGTAGCAATTAGAAGAAAATCCTTTGTTTGGACTTACTCCCAACTGCCTTTATTAAGAGCGGATACTTTTACCCCTATCTCGTGGACCTTTTGGCTAGGCCAGGCCGTATGGATGCCTTCGATTAGATTTATTCCTTTAAGTTAGAATACAGGGAACCCTTTTAATTAACTACTCTATTTCAAAATCTCCGAGTACTCCTCTACAAAAGCGGGCTTCTATAATCTATAAAAGGAACCCCTTCTATTCAATTCCTAAGATTTTAGATTCAATTTCCGGATATTCCCTAGCAAATCCCTAGTCAACAAGGTGAGGAGCTAGGGCCTTGGGAGCCCGAGGAAGAGTAAAAAACCTTTTTACAGTAAATTGCTTTAGTGAAGTATATATTATAAAGCAAGAAACCCTTAAGAATTTGCGCGAAGGCTCTATATGAGAACCCACAAAATATCTAAAAAGCAGGGAAATTTTTGTGCATCAAGACTAACCTGGTTTTCTTTGAAACCCTACAACAGGTTTCAAATCCATTCTATTTGCCTGTTTTTTAGTTGAAGAGTTTACATTCTGTTATTAAAATGAAGAGAACCCTAAAAAATTGCCACTTAGTTTGGATTTTAGATGTGTGTAGGTAAAAGTTTTGTTACAGGCCTCGCCACTTTCAACTCTAACTTAAGTTCCCGAGTAAAGGATTACCCAAAGAAAATAGGGCTATAATCCTATTTGTATACCTTTCCTCTAAAAGAAAAGGGGTCTATAAAAAGAAGGCTTGAGTACATATGCAATTTACATAATAAGTGATAGTCAGCAAGCGCTCGTGTACGGAATAAAGCTCAAACCAGCTTTACTTTGTTCTTTGAGAAGTCGTTCTGCATCTAATTTTTCACAAGGAAGTTTACTATCTAAATATACCCAGAATAACGCGAGTATGTCGCTTAGAGAGTTTTATGGGGATTTTACTTTGACTCTAGGGCATTGCCCCGAAATCTAAATTTTGACCCGATAAAAAAGGCTTTTTTGAACTGCAATAGCTATGGTATTCCCGGCGTCGGGTCTTCTACTACGCTACTTTTTAGTCGATCCTTGCCCTCTACGTCTGGAATCTTACATCTTTATTAATTTATGTAAGCATTATAGGCCACCTCAATAAAATCAATTGTCTGGGACTTGCGGGTAGAAAACTTAATAGCATAGTATTTACTCTAAAGCTACGCATATTCTAGTTCTAGAGTTTTTGGCACACGGGTCTATACTTGATACTACCGGTTAAAAAAGGGGAGCAAAGTAAAATTGATGAATAATGCGTTATCATAATAAAGAAGGGTTTGTCATTAAATAAGCAAGAATTAGCAGGTAAACCCCTTTTTGAGATAAAAGAAAGTTTTAGGGAGGGTCTTTAATTTCAGTTTACTTTCCGGATAATAATTAAGTCTTAGTTACTCTTGTATATGTATAAATGTTAGGTTTCAGATTCAACCCTAACTAAAAAGGACTGGTGGCTACTTATTTTTTAATGTTCTTTAACTGTATCAGAGTAGTTATAACAAGGCAGCCTTGCTATTATCTGGTTTATATCCTGTTTATGAGCCAAATAAATTTGACTGCTAGGAAATTGAGTATCCATAGACATTACACCAGCCGGGATCAAAGTCTATAAAATAAAAGAAGCTGCGCACACTAATATAGAGTAGCAATTAAAAGTTTTTTAATCCTGTAGGCATTTAAAATAAAACTTATATCACATATCTTGCAATCTCGGAACTCGGGTTCTTCTGCAGTACATATATGGGTCTTATAGAACACACGTTTGATTTAGAGGAATACTAAGATTAGCGAAGTCCTTATGCAGGAATATATTATAAAAGACCAATAACCCAAGGCAAGCGTGTAAATAGGTTATAAAGTTATCCAAGCTTATAATAATAGTCCATAACAAATAAAATTAGCTATCAAAAATGTTGGGATTCGCTACATTCCTTCTTAAATAAAGGCTCTGGTTGCGCGAATTAACAAACGATTCTTGTGGTTTATCGTCGTTGTTACAAGTGAGAAAACTACGGGATACAAAGCTCAGCTCTTGTTAGATAGTTGGAAATCCAGTCACTTAGGCTTTAAAGTCTCCTTATTATAGTATTGCTGAACTCTTTTAAAACAAAACAAGAGACTTGTTATTTGTAAATTTTTGTAAGGAAAGCAAACAAAATTCAACATCTTTAGGGTTCCATAAATTCGAATGGTATTCTCTACTTTATATATAAATCAGAACTAGGTTATATAACTTTTAGAAACTAAAACTGCTCTTAGACTTGGTTAATAACTGAAGGGATTAGGTTACTAATCTCATACTTTTTGGATAAACCTGGACTAGAAACAATTATATAGTAGAGGGTTTCCGTACATAAAGATAGCTTGTCATTGGGTTGGTTGCCCATAAGTAAACCAGGAACTTCTATTCTACTTGGAAAGAAGTCCTCTAAAAAGAGATCTATCATATAACAATAGAGGTGTCACTCGCCAATTCGTCAAGTTAAATAAAGGAACGGGCCCCTATATAAATCTTTAATTGCCTAACAACAAACAGGAAAGATACTCAAGAGAAAGAAGCCTCTTAGTAGAATCCTTAGACTCCTCTTCCTTATGATCTTCTTTTGAAAACAAAGATTGTAGAGTAGAACTTGCTTTACTCTTACCTGCCTGAAATCCTAGCAAGGAGACTCCTGACTTTAAGAATCCGGTAAACCGTATAAATCCAAATAAATAGAAGGAAACCCCCGCTAGTAGTGCTTCGTTCTTTCCCTGTGATAGAATTCTAATTACAATCCTAGCTTATAAGAAAGTAGATAGATACAGGTAGAAACAAGCTATGAGTAAGAAAGCTACAAAAGAGTAAGGCCCTCAAGATGAGAATCACTTAGATAAAGTCATTTTTTTTTCCTGTTACTCTAATATATAAGAAGTTTTCTATTAGTTAATTGTCCCCTTTTTGGTAGAACGCAACTACTTTGAATCGAATTTTGTTAGTTCAAATCCTTGCCTTAGTAAAGCTTTCCTTCTTTTTTTATCCACGAGTGCTTCCTCTAAAAGACTTCAAGCAGCTCTGATAACAAGCGTTTTATTACAAAAATACATTTACGCCGCACCGCTTCTTGTGAGACCCATGAAAAGACCTCCTTGAATTTTTAATAAAAACTCCGTTAGAATAAGAGGATCCAGGAAACTCAAATAGCTTAGGCTTAGCATTCTTTCTAGGTAAGTAGTTCGGAGAACCTTGTACGCTAAGTCTAAATTTCGAACTTTTCAACACTAAAACTGAATCTACTTTTAATAACTAGGAAGATTTTTGTAACACAAGCTTGGCTTATTACCTTACTCATAAATTAGATATCCAGTCCAGTAATTATAGTATACAAGGACACACAAATGCCTTATTGCGCAGTTTTACCCTTTTGAACTAGAATACTTTTTAAGAGGCTGTTATACTACAAGTATACTAGCGGGTTTTATTATGTCATATTGTGTAGTCTTTTGGTATTCCAAAAGAGGAGGTTTTATAGAAATTGAGAAATCTATGTTTCCGGACAAGTATGCTAAGTGAACAAGATTCCTTTTACCAGCCTTTTTTGCCATATTACAAAAAAGAAGAGAGTCAATTTAGACTCTGCTGAAAGGTCAGAACAAGAGATTTGAAATGGTGTGTAAACTATACCTTCAGAGCTTCCTTATAAAAGTATCTAATAAATTTTTTTAATTACTAAAACTACAGAAATTATAATAGCGGTAACCCGGGACTAAATACCCCCGCTTTCAACCAAAGCGTTCTTAATCAACAAGTATAATACTTCAAACATTCCAGGTCATTTCCTTTTTTATTGTCATTTTTCGCGGATACTTAAAATCCCTAGACACTCTTAATTATACTTAAAAGGAATCCTTTTTTTACAATTAGTCGATTACACAAGAGACTCTGTTTATTGGAATGTCACCATATGAAATGAAAAAAAAATGAGTAAAGGATAGACTTTAAAGGTCCATTGGGTAGCTATGGGGCAACACCCAGCTCAAGGGAATTCGAACCTGTAACCAGTTCTTGGATTCGACTTCGATTTACCCAATATAAAATTTCAAGAGAGGATAGGGCTTTTGTTATAGGGGTCTCTCTTTCCTTACTGTACCTTTATGTATTTAATTACTTTTACTTTACGAGTGCTCGCTTCTAAACTCTAAATAAGGGGCACTTATCCGATCGCTCTGGAGAGGCATTCCGAACCAGGTGAATTTAAAACTGGACAATAAAAAATTTTTAGGTATGAAACAAAATGGAGTATCTAATCGCAAGGATTTCTTACTTAACCCAAAAACCAGAGGTAATTCAATAATTATAGGTTTTAAGCAAGGAGTATCTTTGGATTCCTTTTCAGAGTGTTTACTGCTTACTTAATCTTGTAATTTCCTTTCTAGTTTAGACCCATCTCTATCTAAGAGAATACCTGTATAAACAAAACTCTACTACTCAACCGACAAGCTTTTTTATACAGCATATTAGCTATCTCACAATACCTATAACTAGACTACTAAAGTAAAGCTTAATCCTCTAGATAAAAAAGACCTTTCAACAAACTACTCTATTACTCTCTAAAAAATAACTATAAAAGAAAATAGTAATACTTTATAATAAATAGGATTAACTCTTTTTAAGTATTGAGGATAGGGTAAAGATTCCAAAAAGCTCACGCACACTAGTATAATTTGAAAGATCTTCCTTTGCTTCTTGGTTTCCAGTTCCAGATTAAAATAGGAAATAGATACTAAAAAGGGTTCCTTTTAATCTTTAGCTTAGCTGTCTTATATGGTGTAATTCCAGGGGATTTTTTTTACCTTAGGAATTACCGCGGGTATACAAGAGCTTTTGGGTCCTTGCTTTTTTTTCAGGGAATTTAAATAGTTAAATCCAGAGTGTGATAAATAGCTAATTGTAGAGAGCTGGAGAAACCCCTTTTGAAAGATAAAGAGAAGCCGAGCAATACTGAAGGATCCGCTTTACTCTAGACTTTTACTTTTCTTCTTTTATTCCTTACAGCTACTTAGCTAGATTCGTAATTCTTATCTAAGTGATTTCTTTTTCGATAGAAGAGACTTTTAATGATATGTTAAATATAAAAAATTCAACAATGATATGAGAACACTTATGTGGTATTGGGGCACCTAATTATAGAATTTACGTTTCATGCACATCTAAGCCGTGCACAAAAAGAGAATACTATATCTTAATCTAATAACTGTTTAATTATTTATTCATGAAAGAGGGATAAGGCCAATACAAATTAAATAATACCATAGCTTTTTAGGTTAAACGATTCCAATCCTAGGCTTATTATTAATCCAGTAAAGAACAAACCAAAAGGTCTGGAATCAATCTTGAGGGTTTTTTTACCACGAGTTCATAGAAAAGTATCCAGTTATTTAAAATATTACTTATCTAACCCCGCGTAGTCCAAGATAAAAGGCGCCCGGACTAAACCAACGAGAAGGAGTACGTTTAGTTGGTTTTATTGAAAAGCCCGGGATACTTCCTTTAATCTTTAAGTTGCGGCTGTTGACAAGCTATTAATATTACTAAGCCCCCGCCTTTTTTTTGCTTTTATCTTCTGTGGAAGTTTAGTGTTACAGGACTGCCTTTATTTTAAATCTTCATTTTAAATTAAAAATTTAATACATGGAAAAAGCCCCAACCCCATAAGTCCAGTCGGTGGAGCATCCGCAATAGTTACAACAAGTTCAAAACCATATTGTATGCAATGAAACCTTAATTTCAAATATAAGACAAAAAGAATCCTTTACGGTCAAGCCCCTCATGTTTCCGTCGTGTAACTAAGTATATTTGACCTAGTCCGCAAGCAGGGCCCCTTTTTGTAAAATGGGTAAGGGGACCCACTTAAAGGAAAAAGGGCAGCCGCAGACCTTAATTTATGAGATTAAAAGGCTCCGTGATACTTAGTTGTGACAAGAATGATTCTGGGAGTATTTCTTATGTTGGTAATATTAGTAGAGGGTATTTAATATCATATATTAATGCTCTATAAATGCGCACCTTCTCATACCTTAATAACACGTTGTCTATATAGAAAAAGAAAAACTAGTTGACGTTGACTCACTTTACTGTTTGCTAATGTAATCCTTAGAGCCCAATTACAAGAAATTCGTAGATAGCTCGACGAAAATTCTTTTTCAGTAATAACTGGACTGTAACCCTAATCTTTAGAGCTTTATTGGTCAAAGTAAGAAGTATCTTGACCAAAGAGAGAAAGCAGACAACCTATATACCTATATAGATAGAGTAGATAGATAATAGATATCCATAAGCTACGCTAACCCAGTACTCAAACGACTTACAAGTATACCCTAGGATTACGCAATAGAGCACAATCTGTTTCATATGGAAATAAGCATATAAATTTTAAGGAAAGAGTACTTAATACAATAGTGTTTTCTTCGCCAACCAGTTGTTCCAAATTGGTACAGAAAAGGGTTGGATATCCCTACCTTATGGTTATGGAATCTTAGGGGACACTAGAAATTTCAAGGGCACGCACTAGTAGAAACTTCTAATACCGAATTTCTTAAAATCAGATTATATAAATATAACAAAAAGTATAATAAAATTGCCGATCAAAGTACAAAATTGATTCTAAGCCAAAGGGGGAACCCCGGTTTAGTTATTCGTTAATTTAGGGGAAATCCTATAAGATAGAAGACTTTTCGAATAGACCTATATCTAAGCATACCGTGGATTACTTAAGAGCTTTTGGTTGTGAAATCAGTTTTTTTACCAGATATACGAACCCTTACTTGGATATACGTAGTAAGAGAACCCCTATAAAAGTTGCATATAAAATTGGAGAGACCCAGAAAATATTGCCGAAGTGCTTTGGAACGGGGGAACTCCGAAAAGCTTATAGGAAGTTGGAAAAAGAATCACAATTCGATAAAAAACGAGACTAAAAGAATCGAATCTCCCCCTGCTAGAAATATCTTAATCGCCTATTAGATACCCGCTTTATAGTGTACCCGCCCCCGAATTATCTACTAATTAAAAACTCTTATTGTAGTACCCTTTATTAGTTTCTTTCCTAGATTCAAGAAAAAGGAAATAGCTTCTTACTTTCAATGTTAGGTTCGCCAATTAGTTAGATAGAAAAATAGATTAAGTAGTAGTATAGTGGAAATTAGATGGCATTTTTTGATGATGTGTAAGCAAAACTTTGACTTATTATATTTTATGGATGCCTCAAAAGGGGTCTAGACTATAAGTTGTAGGGTATATAATATTTGTTTTGTAACTTTTCAAAACATTCCCTATTACTTTTCGGTACATATAACAAAAAAAGTCTTAGTATACCCTTTAACAAACTTCTTGAATATCAAAAAATAGACTTGAAAACAAGTAAAAATTACTAGCAAAGCTTTAACATCTCCGACCCTATCTTAACTAGATATGAAAGGCTTTTTAATCACTTCTCAATCTCAGGTTCTGCCCTTTATCAGGAGTATGGGGTATTTTGATACTAAAACCAATTTGAATTGTAAAGGGGTCGGAGTTCCCCTGTGATCAGATTATAGGATCCAGTTTATAGATCTTTTTGAGGGCTACCATAAATAAGTGACGGGACTTTTAATAATCTAGATATTGTAAAAATTTTGTGAGGTTGTGTCCTTTAGGAGGGTCCCTTTTCTTAATTTATTGACTAGTTGTAGCAACACTTAACCTTAACAAAGTAATGAAAAGAATTACTATATGGGTTTAAGTGTCTTATACTAAATTACATCTCTTAAAATTACATTCGAGGTCTCATATATTGTATTTACTGTTTCTTTGTTAGTCATTTTTAGGACTCTCCATTCGGGTCAAAAAACATATACATGTATAGATAATCACTAAACATTGATACATATCAGAATCTTTTTAGTTGTATATCCCCGCATAAAAGACTATGATAGTGCTTTTGAGTCGAGCAATAAATTATATGAATTCGGTTTCCTTATTAAAAAAAAAAAGTCTCTCCTTTTTTATTTAAAATAGAAATCCCAAGTTCCACCGTTTACACTAAAAAAAGAAAAAGGATCCCCTACTAAACTCAAATTAGCTTTTAGTTTCTTGTATTTAGACCTCAGAAAGCTACTAACTCTAAACTATATCTAAAGACTTCCTTAATAAAGGGTTTTAACTCCAAGCTATAGATTGAAAATATGCTATAAATCCCTAAAGATTCTTGGTAAGTTATATAGCTTATGCTAACACCCAACTTTTCTCTATGGGTATAACCTTGAAGGTTTCAGAATTTGAAAAGGGTCCCTAAGAAAGGAATTCTAGACTTGTGTGTCTACAGGAGATAAAATAGGGCTAAGCGAGGGGAGTCCTGTTCTATGCTAAATGGGATTGACTCCGGCGGGTTCCTAGAAAAAGTAGAATGTCTAAACTCGGGATCCCTATACTGGATAGCGCAATAGCTAATTAGTGGCTGTGTTCTATGATGCTATGAAACCCCCTTTTTATTATCTTGATCCATAGGGAATACGAGGAAAGCGAAAAACTTTATTCTATATCGGTTTCTTTTTATGTTTTGAGTAGCTTATACTTTCAATAGAATACCCCCTGGGAAGCTGCTGTTACGTTTTTGGTAGTGGTCTTGTAAAAACAACTTTTGATTTGAGTCTCTACAGACATATCTACTCTACAGGATACCCCTCAAACGAGACTTTTCAATTAGCAATTCAGATACAAAGACAAATGAATTTTTAACGGATATGTGCTACTATATTAATATAAGTAATCTCTTAAGAAAAAGGGTTGAACTTGTGCCTCTACTAATCCAAAAGTAAGAAAAGTCCCTATACTGTACGGGGCATCCTATATGGTCTTGTAAGTAGGAAAGTTAGTCTGAAGAAAAAAGGTTACTGTGTGATTAATAGAATAGATGTCACTTATACTTAAGCGATAATGCCCGAGCAAATTCCCTGCTAATTCTGGGGTCGATACCTTGTATAATGCTAATGTAGCCTGGTTCTAGTTCTGATATAATAAATTCTTGGGATAATAAGAAAGCTTTGATATATTATTTAAGACTTTCAACTATAGGTCAAAGTATGGATTTTTAAGGAATCTTAGGTGACAGGCAAGACAAGGGGGGTTTAGGCATCACGTTTCTTCTAGATCCAAGGGACTCCACCCTAATAAATAGGTAAAACTTTCATTGTAAATATAAGTTTTATTGGCCGAGTCAGAAAAGTGCTTTAAGTAGGTAGTATTCAAAAACGGGTACTCTTATTACTGATTCACCTTAGATTTCTTCTAAAGCAGAACCGAGTCCCTATAAAATGTTTATGAACCGGTGTGCACTATAGCCCTTACAAGTTTCTCTTAAGTAAGCCCCTAACCCTACAATTATTCAAGTTCTTGACTTTGTTTTGTAATGTTCTTCTATGACTAATAAATTTATGCCGGATATAGAAAGAACCCCTTCACCTAGGTAGGAACTACCAGGCATCTTACTTTAAGCCTTTTTGAAAGCCCGTAGGATCCCTTTTGTATTTTGTATATAGACAACCCGTATAGCCCAGTATCAAGCTATTTAGAATTTCCGGGTGAGTAGTATATAATCAGAAGAGATCTTAATGAGTGTTATATGTCCCTTTTTCATCTTACCCAGTCAGTCTTTTGGTATAGGACGTGCGCAGGGTTAAAGCGCTTCTACGTAAGTTTGTTTCTTATATAAATAAGTACGTGATTGAGCTGTCTGCCGGTGTATTTCCTTTAATATTTGTTATCCCCGAGTTTACAAGATACATACCTGTCCTAAGCGGTTCAACACAGCTATGGGAATTGACTTCTCAAATTCCTTTTTTAGTAAGGTTTATACTTTTTAGAAGAGAATAATATGCGCCGTATATATAAGTGATTTCGCTCCTTTTTTAAAGGCTTACTAGACTCTTTATAATATACCCTAGCCCGTATAGGGGGAATACCTAGCAGCTCCTCACAAAAAAGTAAATTTTAGTATTAGAGAAATTCCTGAATTAAAAGCCCGCCTTTGCCTTTTTATTAAATGGATTTTGAACTAAAACTTATGCTTATATTGGCGGATTTCTAAAAAGCTGTATAATACAGTAACGGGTAAATATATTAACAAATAGATTCTAGGGGATCCCTTATAACTCCCACCAAAAGCTTGACTTTCTTTTTATTACTTGTTTTATGACTTACTTGACTTGCTTTCAGAATCTATATCTATCTTGTTCTTGAGAGCTATACCCGATTCTTATTCTTCTTATGACTGAAACTGAAATGAGTTTTATTCCTTTTCTTCATACTCTGGATTTTCTTAGGCAAAGTAGTAGCAAGAGCAGCTACTAGAATAGGGATTTGAGAATAGAGTTTAACCTGGGATTCTTCCCTACCCATTAGGTAGTATATAGTAAAAAGAGTCAGAGTCTATTTTATGTCCCAGTAAATAGAGTTTTGCTTCTTAATTGTAAGAGAATTCCTTTGAGTGGTTTGGCAAGCACGTGGTATCGGGGCTTTCTCTTTATAAGAATTCTCTAGGTTAAGAGTCAAGCCTTATTTAGCTCAGGAGTTTAAAGGGATCGTGATCCTAGTATAGAACTTGAATTATCTTAATGTAGCTATGCGGCTATATATATTAAATTAAGGGATTCCTGCTTCTTTGTGTTTCTGTATGAGTATTCCGCGGAAGAAAAGTGACGGAATTGCTATTGTGTTTCTCTCTTTCAAATTACCGAGGGGGGGACCTTGCAGCTAAGAGCCTTTAGTGAGTATAAAGAAGTTAAAAGGGGTTTCCTCTGCCTTTTGGTTGAATGGGGCCAAGAGTTTTGATTCTAAAGTAAAGTATAATGAGCTCCGCTCTACAATTCTACATTTGAGTCAGTCTTTTTATTTGAAGAAGGATTTAAGGAGAGTTTAAGTGCTGAGCCGTGTGAACAGTACTAAATCTGGAGTTTCGGACAGCCCAACCTTGCCCAAGAAGTTCCCTTTAAAATCTACTCTAGAGTTCTAAGGTAAAGAAGCGGTAGAGAAAAAGCTACCTTTAGTACTTTCGTAAAAAAAGGTTTGGCTTTTCCTCTAGAAATTTCTGGATCCACTTTCAAAATGCACTTCCCCTTCTATACTAGTATAGCCTGGGATCTTCTTTTATTACTAAGTGTTCGTTTATTAGATGGGAATTTCGCAAGTGAGGGGGCCAAAATGCCGACAAGAGCCTTTTCTTGAGTAATAGGTTCAAATAATTCTAAGTTACGAGTACAAGAAATCCCCCATAACCCCTTATTACATTTAGTGAACTAACCTAAGGAAGACCTACAACTACTAATACGACTAGAACTAATGGTAATATAACTAAACAGGAATATATACTTCGTAAGAGTTCTCACGAATCTCGTACAATTTCTCTTGTGCACGTGCTTAGCTTCCTTTCTTAGTTAACAAGGTCGAATGGACGTAACCGAGTAATAGAAAGGAGCCACTTACTAACCTAACTAGTGTTGCCCAATCCCCTAAAAAAGTCTAAACTTTCTTTAAAGCAGGCTCTAAAGATTCTATAGTCTGTATGAAATCCAGGTTCTAAAAACCCGTGCGTAGCGTCGTCTTTACTGAAAAGGTATAATAAAACCATTCATTTATTTGAAATTCCTGACCTAAAAAGGAATAAAAAGAATCACTTAGATAAAGTAAGCAATCACTTACATAGAAGAAATCCTTTCTCGCATCTCCTTGAATAGACTTCCCAAGGGCCTACCCCTAGCAGCACGGAAACCCCCTTACAAAGGACTTCTCTTATAGGAACTCAGCCAACCTATAGAGGAAAAGCCCATTTTTCTTTTCCTGGATTATAGTACAGGGGCTAGAAAACTTAATTTAACTTTTCTAGTTCTAGTGAATTACCCTTTAATAAAAAAGCAAAGAACAGGGGGTATGTACCTTATAACAATTTTGCTTTTTACACTATCTATAAAAATGAAACTACTAAGAGACAACCTATTCCAATGAGAACTCCTATACCTATTACTAACAAATCTCCTCTTATTATTCTCTAATACTAATAACTAATAAAGTCGTACAGTAATTAATACTACAAAAACTACAAGAACACTAAGGCAGGGAATACAGCGAGGGCCCCTAAGTATAGATATATCCCACAAAAAGAGAGTGCAGCTATGTTAATAAACGAGTATAAGTTATCTAGGAATTCTTGTAACATACCAATAAAAAGAAATTTCTTTTTATAGTTAGTACAGTCGTTTCTTTATTCTATCCGGCGGTTGAACGAGGGGATTTTCTATAGGATAACCTTTTAAGAAGGGGGGGTTCCAAAGTATATAAAGTAGAGCTGTAAAAGGGCGGGAAAGAGATAAGAATTCGTTTTAGAAAGTATAAAGCCATTTTTATGAATACGAGCTCCTACAACTCGCGATTACCGGAAAGGAATTCATTTAAATTTAATAGTGATTGAATGCGGGGTTTGCATAAAATTTCAGCAGACGGGTAGTTATGAATAAGTAAAGGATATAATCCTATTAAGGACTTTTTTCTGCAACTCCCCTTTACATATAAGATAAGAGAAGGCTTAATTTATACTGGGAAAGTTTCAAAGGGACTTCTTAAGCAAGAATAGGGGCTCCTTTTTAGTATGAGATTCTTCTATCTATCGAATTTTATAGTACTGGTTTGAGTGAGAAGGCAGCTCTATAATAAATAATCTTGAAAACCTTTTACATTAAGACAGCTTTAGGTTTACTTGCTTTTGTTCTAAAGATTGCGAGTGAGTGGAAGTAGAGGAAACGCTTAAAAAAACCTCTGAGGTCCTGTACATGAATAAAAACGCGAGGACCCGGAAACGGTAGTTTATAAACAAGGAGGCGTTTATAGTATAATGAGTATGGATCTTGGCTTGTTAATAGAGAACTCTTGAATTTACAACTTTGATAGCAGTTTGTGAAAATATTTTACTGGAAGCTAGGTAATCTTTAGATTATGTTCTTGCTTTCCTTGTTAATGGAGCTATTGTATTATGTAGTTAATGTCTTTTTAGTAGTGGATTAGTTAGGGTGAGATTATATCTTCCCTAAACAATATGTACTTGATCTTCGAACCTTTACTTGTTCTAAGCTTAAGAGATAGTACTCTTGTCTTATGTCTTTATCATTTGGGAGTCTATTCACTTAGATAGATAGAGATCCGCCCTTACCGACTGTAGCGATAGCGGAGGTAATATGTTAATATTATATTGTATTTAGGATGTATTGAGACACAGGGGCAACCTTCTTTTTCCGACTTTGTCGCCTAGACCTAGCCTTCGACTTCCTTGCTTATTCTGCGCATACCTCGATCGCTTCTTCTAGCTCTTATGGGCTTCTGTAGTTACTGTAGCTAATCTTGTAGCTAGTAGTGTTGTTCTTCTTCTAAGCTGTATGACTCCACCTTATGGGGTTTCTCGTTAATGAGTTTATGAACTTTCTCATGTATATAAAACATAAAAACCCAATCTCGAAATCGGGCTGTACTAGTCAAAACACAAAATGAACTTTTGCTGCTATACAAAATGAACTTTTTTACGAAAATGGAGCTTAGAAAACAGTGCTCACCGTGGAGAAAGCCAGAAATTTCTTGTTCAGATTTTGACTACTGTAAAAGTAAGAAAACCTGTTTTGTTAATAGAAATCGAATTCTTTTTCAAAAAAAGTAGGACGCATATAATTGCAAAATGAATCAAATTTGTCTTTTTCTCTTTTTATTTTACTTCTTTCAAAGGAAAACCCCTTAACTCTTTTTCACTAGTACTTATTATAATATATGTCAATCAACCCATTTCTGACCACTCTCATCTATGGTCTCTACTGGAAGTTCTCACTTCTTGCATAGGTGAAATGCACCGAGACCCTTGCTTCTCAACACTTCGTTACCTTTCTTTTTCAATTAGT
>JAYMTK010000143.1:0-30129 GCA_036897405.1 Pelargonium myrrhifolium | reverse complement strand
TTTAATGCTTAGACTTAAATGAATGGTTCTATAAATAGAGTGTATTCCTATATCCTAAAGGTTGGTAAGCTTGCTTAGACTCTCAATAGTTCCACCGACTAACAAGAACAAAGCTCCGGCATAAATCAACTCTCGAAATAGAATAAAATCTGTTTCGGAAAGGTCCTAGCTCTACCTATTGCGTGTTATCCTTTATTCCTAAAACACGGGTTATGTTATCCAGCTATATATAAGCTCAAACAAGAATCTAGAATCAGTTTATGTCTTAAACTCCTTTTCCCTCATGACAAGAGTGCTACAATTGTGTTACTTCCTACAATCAATTACTACTATAGTAAGCAGCTTATACCTACGGCAAAGTATTACTAAAACTTAAAAGAATCCCTTTTTATACTTCTGCCCGTACTTGATTTCATAGAATATAGAATATATTTACATTAGATGATAGACAAAACTAAAAGCAACCCCGCTTTGTATCGTGAATACTTAAAAGGTGAGTGTCCGATTAGCATGAGAATGGAAGTATATAAGGCGTGTGCGGCCTATACTCTTACTCATAAGTGACTTAACTAAGGATACCCTACCCTCCTCTTTAAAGAAACTTTTTGCTTAAAAAATGTAATATCTCTGTTTCTTCCTGAATTTGAGTTGTTTTCTTCCGGGGTCTAGTGCAAAAAGTTTGCAAGGAATTCTAGAGAGTTTCCCTTCTCCTGTTAGTTTTCTAATCTAAAAGGAGCCCTTTTACTAAGGTAAGGGCAAGGGGTTTGGCTTAGCTAGCTTAGCAGGAAACTTTCTTTTATTGGGGAGACTTTTAGAGATATAGATTTCTTAGTCTTACTTAAATTAAGGGTGAGGTTTGAACTACTGTACTTACGGCTTCTGCACTCTAGTTTAAATACGGAATCAGATAATTCTAAATATCTAGACTTTTTCCTTTTACTTGTCTTTATCATACTCTAGAAGAGTTATATTGTGTACTTGCTACTAATATAGATACTTAAGAACCCTAAAGGAAAGGTTTAACAAAAGAGAGGGAGCTTTCTTCATATTCTGGCTTTTTTCTAGTTTCTCGAGACCTAGTAAAAAAAGTAGAAAATCGCTAGAAAGGAAGAGATTTTAACACAAGGTAAATCCCGACTCAAACAGCCTTTGAATGTAAAGCACTAACTCGTGTTTTAGCACAAGTAAAAGATCATTTAGTAGTTTTTGGTATTATTATTTTGGTGTCATAAGTCCTTTTTTAAGTATTTATTTACTTAAGGGGGTAGATTTTTTTAAGACTAAAGTTTTTCTAGTTACACTTAGCACTTAATAAATAGAGTTGCTCTCATGTTCCTTTGTTTACAGGGTTTCTTGATTCTGGATAATAATAAATATGCTAGGGAATATGAAGATCTTAGCTACGGGTACAGGCTGCTATAAGGTATAGCTCTAGTAAGGAAAGCAGGTGTAGCTATTAAAAGAGGATAGGGATTCCTGTTATAGGTAAGAAGTAGGGTCCTGGGTGTTAAGAAGACAGGTCTTTTTTAAGATTAAGAAGGAGTGGGTATCTATATTGTAAGTTAGTATGTTCAATATACTTAATAAAAAAATCCTTCCTCACCACGTTCCGGTCGGGGAGAAGAATGTATAACAAGTATCTCTAAGTTTTTATCCACTTATTCCTTCTATAGCAATAACAAGTAATACTGGAGGGATATAACTTTATAACAACTAAATCTACAATACTACTAAAACAAAAACCTATTCTATTATCTATTATATAACTAACCGTTAACTAAAGGAATACTAATACATTAAAATAAAGACTATAACTATAGAATACTATCTTGACTTACTATACTTACTTCTAAAAAGATTTCCTTCCTTACACTAAGAGTAGTACAAAGACTAAGAGGAAAGCTATGAAGACTCCTCCGATCCGAAGAAACAAGAGCTCTATAAAGAGGAAAGGCGGGTTAAGACATTAACATTAAGTCAAGGAAGTCCTAAGTCTTTTGGGGTTTCTATACAAATAAGGAGAGCTGCAGTTTAGTGCCCCCCTATCCGGTCCGACAATACACAGGATTCTCTTTAGAAAACCTTGATTAAACCTAGCACCGCCCCTTTAAATAAGTCTATTTCTTAGAGGGCCCCTCTTTCTTGAGAAGTTCCGGTTTTTAATTAAAAGTACGGGGACCTTTACAAAAACTTTTATAAAGCTAAAAATCTTAGCGTAGTCAAGTCTTGTAGAAAATAGAACTAAAGTTTTTAGATCTTTTCTAGGCAAACAAGGTGTAGGTAGCTCTCAGTAAGGGGTAAGGGAGGCTCTTTCATTTCCTTTAATACCGGGCAGATCCTTTTAGAACATTCTTTTTCTCTTAAGTTAAGTAGCAGCCGGCCCTAGAGTACGATTTTAGTAGGTGAAATCTCGGGTATTGTAAAAATAAGTTATAGAGTCTAGAAGAACAGGTGAATTCAGTAAAAGTCCGCTTTACTTTAGTATTCAGTGCCCGAACCTCTAAAAAAGGAGCCTTTCTTGGGCAAGTCGAACTTATGGCACTACCTGAACTACACCCTATGTGATTTTAACCAAGTGTAATTTTTGAATATAGCACGAGGGGTTCCTGTAAATAGCTTTCTAAGGATTGTTTAGAGGATTTCCATAGCCTGAGTTTTACAAATTCCATTTCTTTCTGGGTTTTGGTAGCTTTCTTATTCTGAGTCCTAGGAGCCTTGCTACACCGGATTTTCTCAGAAAAACAACCTTATTTGTTTGTAGCCCAACTCTCTTCGGTAAACTTCCGACTCTTTTTACTTTAGAATAGAGGAACTCTACTGAAATAAGAATTTCTAATTTTCTTTTAGTGGCACAGACTCCCTAGAAAGACCTTAAACGCGTACAAACAACAAGAAAAAACTTTGAATTAGTTATACAAAAATTACCAGAAACGGATTACCTTAACTCCTCTTTCTTTTCTAAAAATCCCCCTTCTTTAAAATCCCAGCTCTGGGTTCCTCATCTAATATACCGTAAATGCTTGAATGTAACCGCTTAACTTCTTATTCTGTATCTGCATACTCTTTTGCTTCCCTCAAACCTGTGGTAGCCTACCGAGCGGAGTTCTTATTAGTTAGTAATTAAGAGTCTGCTTTTTGTGTCCTCAATTCGGATTAATGAGCCGAAAAGCTACTAGGATACACGGATTCAACCCCAAACACTTAACTTAACTAATACAAAAATTTTTAATTTCCTTATTCTAAATTATACTTACTTTTTATCCAATCTAATTGCGGAAATCTCTATTAAGAAAAGGCCTAGGTGGGAGCCCCTTTCACTCAAGAATAAGAGCAATACCTTCTTAGTTAGGATCCACTATATACAGAAATAGGATAAAAAGAACTCGGAAACTTATACTTTAGTTTTATTGCGGCTTTAGCTTCATTTATTGTATTTCTTCTTCTAATTTCATCTTACGGGAACCCAACCCGGGAAACAAAGATAAAAGCCTTTTCTTTTCTAGAATACTTTATCAATTAAAGGATAACAAACAAGGAATCCGGATTAAAGCAAACCAATGCCGAACTTACTATCTAGAACTCCTTAAAACATAAAATTAGGTACCTCATAGGGTGTCTTAGGGATACGAAAACCCCTTACTTAGAAAACTTTTACTATACTAAAAAAAGACTCTCGTTAGTGGCACATAATCTGGAATGCAACAAAGGAATCCCCTAGTCAAATTACCTTCGAACTCTCAATATTCCTCTTAAAACAACAAGGCCCTCCTTAGTGAGAGATATAGGGAAAACTCCCTGCCTATTTAATATATACTCTTTTTAAACTGGAAATCCTTAAAGACAAAGTCCTTTTTTATAACTCCTTTCTCTTGTAAAAAATCTTTCTATTTGCCTAACATTTTCTTACCTTGGTTCCTTACAAGCATAGGGACTCGCCATAAGTTAGCTCCTGAATGTATAGCTCTAGGTTTTGTTTCTCGTCTTATTAAAGTAAAATTCCCGGCAAGGTTTCTACTTTATTACTGGCATTTATTCAATAGAGTTTTCCGAGTACCCATAAGGAAGGAATTATACTCAAGTAAAATTAACTAGTAAGAAATTCTGCTGTTAATGAGCTTTCCTAAGGAAATTCTAGTCTTTTTCTTCTTTTGCCAATTGTAAGGACACAGGAAAAACAAACTTACTGTAGAGAGATTTTCTTATTTTTACTAAACAAAAAAGTAGGAATCCTTAATTTATAAGGAATTGCTTGGGATTTTTATGGTATTCCATTCGGCTTTCGTAAATTCTTTATACAGATCCTCTTTAGCTTCAAAGACTCTTTTTTTCTAGCCAAATTTCTTTTGCAGAAGGGTCTCCCTTTTTTTAGTTGTGTGCCAAAAAAAGTACTGAGTATACTTACTGCTACTTAATTATGCCGTTTTTGACTCATTTTACTTTAGAAGGCTGAACAGTTACGTCAGATTTAGGGGTGTTGATAAACTCCCGGGCCTGGGGGTTAGTGCGTCGAGACTTGTGAAATTTTTACCAGGGGTTTTGTGGGTGCCAAATAAATTTTATATAAGGGTGAGGCCATAGCAATTCTATTTGTTTTCTTGCTAGTGCTAGTGCGTATTAATCAAATATCTCGGAGTGTTCTGTTAAGGAAAGGGATCTCTTTTTGGATCTAGGGACTTGTTGTAATTAACAGTTCTATTTTTTTAGAAAGCAATAAAGGAGTACCCAAGGGCTTATTTAGTGAATAGCTTCCGGGCTCCCTTGTTAGAATTTACCTTAGTTCACAAACAACGCAGCTTTTTTCTGTCCCCTGTTTTGTCCTTCGGCATCCTTTTTATATAAATATAAAACTAAGAGCGCCTCTCTATTTCAAGAATTTGATCCGAGTAAAATAAAAGAAGTATGAAATTCAATTTCTTAACTTTGTATTCCTATGTTATTAGGTATCCCTGTTAAATTAGTTCAATTTTCTAATTTGTATTACGTTTTTAGAGGTAATCTAAGAGCTCGCTAGATACATACAGGATAGTAAGAAGATATTAGTCCTCGGCTTGTTGTAATCTAGTCTACGAGTGTCTTAATAGGTTGCTCAATAAAAGAGTGATCTCTTATTTCTTTTTTACAGTATCGCTTAGTTATAGTTACCTGTACATGTAAATACTTAATACATAGAACTCCAGTAACTATACCTAAAAAGCCTCGTAAAGAGCTCCATAGAAAAGCCCTTCACTACTTAAACATTTTAATTTCCTTGATCATAAAGGATTTCCTTATAGAATCTAAAAGCAAATTGTTACTACTATTACTTTAGGCCCCTTTTCGGTTCTCGAGGACCAAAGCAAGTATAAGCGGAACTTCTAAAAATTCTATTCGCGGGGAAGTGTTAGCTCTAATTGAATTCGTTTTTTAGGTTACAGGGTTCTTTAAGTTAAAGTTTGTTGATAGGGCCAATATATCAAGAAGCTGTGCCCCTAATGCTTTCGTATCCCTGGAGAAAGCTCCTTCTCTATAACTCATATAGATCCGTGTAAGGAGTACTTTCATTTTTATGTTTCTCCTTTAGACTTATATTAAAAATAAAACCTGACGAATAAGAAATAGGATGCAACTTTCTTATGAAAAGAAGGCCCCCTAAATAGGCAAGGACAGTCCTTTTAATCTCCCTGTTAGTTATTTGCGGGATCCTGATATAATAAAGTCTTTCCTTTTTACTCAAGTATTTTTGAGGCTTCAGAATTAGCGTCTGCCGGTTGTCTTATATTTCAAAGAAGTTAAAGTAAGAACTTTTAATAAAACGGGCGTATTGGACCTAAATTACCTCAAAGGGAAGGGTTTCCTTCTTTTTTCTTTTAAAGTGATTTTAAAATAAAGTGTTAGCTGTCCTAAAGTAGGAGAATCCTTATTACCTATAGTTCTTATTAGTCTTACTTAATAGAATAGCGTTATGGAGAACCCCTGACTGCAGCCTTAATAGTATATCTTTCTTTAAGGGATAGTTTAGGAAGGCATCTCCTGTATGGGATTTAAACTATGGTATTCCCTGCTTTCCGTACTCTGTAGCTTATAGGAATTTCCTCTTGGGTAGGGTTTCGTGTATTCCCTTGGAGCTTAGATAGAGAGGGGGTGGTGAGCAAGAATAAAGGAATGGGGTTTAGAGTCTTTCCTAAGCATTTTTTTATTGCTAAACTATTAAGTATATTTAGGGATAGCCCCTTGTTTCTATGTAAAGTAGCTCTAGAAAAAAGGAAAGAACTTAGTATGGGTTTTACAATAGAGTAAATAGTAAATATAGACTCTATAAGCCCTCTGGCATAACACCCAAAAGGTGGCCTGGTGATAAAGGGAAGAAGAGTAGATAAGAAATTGAGCCCCTGTTCTACTTAATTAGGGATTCCTTTATCCAGCTCTTAGAATCCAGTCAAGAATAAAAGGTTTAATAGGGCAGTAAGTGCGTTTTCCACAGGTCTCTAGAATGGGCGTAGTTATGAGTCTTCTCGGGGTAATCGTTCGTATAGATATACAGTAGATATATAGAAAGCATTTTATAGAGTAGTATAAGCAATAGGGCACTTAATATGAAACAAGGGGTACATGGGTAATGAAATTAAGTCCTAAGAATTTTTGTATTCTGGTGAAAGACGTTTAAGGTATATTAAAGTAAAGCTAAAGTCCAAGGTTTGCAGCGAAGAAGTCCTTTTTATTTAACTGTTTTTCTAGTTACACTTATTTATTCTTGTAAATAAAAGCAGGCTTTTCACCGATCCATTGTAATTACAGGTTTTTGCTGAACAAGCAAGGTAGAATGAAACTAACTAAGTAAGTCAGGATGGATGTCCCTTGAGTCTTTTTAGAAGCTAGGTTATTGGAATAAAAAGGGAAAAGGGGCAGTGCCTATAAACCTAAGAAGTATGGCAAGTAAGGACCCGTTTTAAGAGGGAAACCCTATCTGTTTGTTTCTTACTATATCCAGGAAAAGTATCCTCATTTTTTAATAGTACCTGGGAAAAGAATATTCGAAGGGGTAAATAGAAAGAGATTTTAAGGAGTGTCTATGTTGTTCCGTATTGCTTACTTATTCCGGTACCCTTAATCTAGAACTAGAATATAGAAATGTAACTTCTGTTTCGTAAAAGCCTTTAGGAAATTCTAGGTTTTCGGGCTCTTCAGTCTGCTTTTTCCTTTTGCGGGTGTCTATAAATGTTTAAAGCTTTACTTTTAACGGGTATACCTGAGTTGAAAGTTAAAAGCAAAATTACCACCTATAGCTATAGCAAGGGGCAACCCCGTTTACTAAAGTGGATTCTCCTACTCTTCTAAAAAGAAAATTCTATAAAATGCTCTATGAAAAGCTTAGTTTAAGTATAACAATATCAGAATAGAAACTCGCGGAGTTACCTAGTACTGAATAAAAAAACTACTTTTAAAGCCCTTTTTGTGCTCCATGACGCGTTTGAATACCCAACTAAAAAAAATTTGCCGCAGTTTTCCTATATCAAATTTCGAGCATAGCTTTTAATTAATTTGTTTCGAATATGCTGTTCACTTTAACTTATAGGCGGCCTACCTATCTTTGGATAGCTCTGTATAAAAAGAATCTTGGGTTTACTTTTCTTTTTTGTGAGGGTCGTATTGCATTTCCCTTTGTTCTGACTTATGCCTACTCTTGTAGCCCTATGATATAGAAGTATAAGCTGCTGATATTATAGCTTTCGAGTAACCGCCTTGCTCTAATAAGCTTGCCCCTTTTGACATTTGATATACGATAAAAGCTTTAAAAAGGTAAGCATACAAGTTCCTTAGATTAACCCTACTTTGCACTTAGTGACTTTGGATACAAAGCTTAATCGGAAACTTTTTAACTTTCCAAAGTCTTACTAGCCAAAGACTAAAAATCAGGTAAAGCTTTGAGTAATTAAAAAAAACTTATATAAAGAATCCGACTTATAACTGAGTTTAGATTTTTAATTGACTTGTCTTTATAACAAGTAGTTGGCGGTTTATTCCTCCTTAGATATTAGATACGTGTTATTCCCTTAGACCCGAGTATAAAGATTGTTTAAAATTCTTTAAGGCCTTTTAGAGATAATTCAAAAACTCCTATAACGTAACGAACTAGGTTCAAGAAAGAAGTATGTAAAGAGGGCCTATGATTCCTCCTGCTCTTACTACTCCTAGTAAGAATCCGTAATTAAAGTTAAATAAAGTGTGAGGTAAATTCCCGCCGCAGTGCAGTAGTTAAACCTGTGAAGTATAAAACTAATTATCAATCTTAATTCGCTGACTGGATTGACCTTTATGGGTTACAGTAGTAGGCCAAAGAGGTCTTTTAATTACTTTTGGATACTTTTTAGGTTTAATAAAAGGAAAGTCGCCGAATATTTGGGTTTAAAATTTCTCAAGTAAGAAGATTAAACACAAGTAGTAATCCAACTTCATTTACAATGCCCTTTTTGACTTCTACTAGTAGTAAACAAATAGGGTATAAAGATATGTATTCGAGTTCCCACTACAACTTACTATAAACTCAAGAAAACTTTCTTAGTAATCCCGGTGAGAGTTGGTAGACAAAAAGAATAGAATATAGAATAGAGTTGTAATGCACCCAAAACACGTCAGAAGTCCTCTTCCCAGATACAAAACTTAGTTAAGGTATTCTCTATAGACTACCCCCCTACCTAGTTTATACTTCTGCTCTAATATTAGATTTGTTATATACATATTCAATAAGATAATTTTAGCTATCAAAAGCTTTTGTTTCGGTAAGATCTGACCTAATAAAAGTTTTTTTAATTACAACTAAAGGGCTTCTGATCCCCCTTTAAATTGTTAACTTATAGCGAAAACCTCTCTAGTAAAACCCATATAAAAACATGGACCCTCTTTATAAGAGTTGTTCGAGACCTGTAACGGAGGAATTTTCGGGATATCCTAATACTTAATTTTTATTGAGATGTTACTAAGATTCTGGAATTCCTAGCATCCTGATTTTCGTTAGGATCTCGTACTAAAATATAAGAAATCAAGAAATTCCTTGTAATTCTGTGGGAATCCTTAAGTTGTTAAAAAAAAAGCTTACATTATTTAGAAAGCTTAAAGACATTTTGTATTCTATATTTCTATATTATAATTACTGAAAAGGATGTTTTCTATATGGATTTAAGCGAAACAAGATTGTTAGTATTTTGCTGCTAAGTTACCCCCTTATAGATTCCCAAAAAAGTCCTTGAAACTTGTGTCAGCTAGCTAAATCTTTTTGTGGATTAAACGCTCCATTTACAAGCCCTTGTTGGATTCACTTTTTATAATTGTGTTTTGACTCCACTTGAAAGGATCCTTTATCGGGAGGGTCCAAATTCCGGTTAACCTTATACTGCTAAAGACTCGACACTTGGACAAGTCTATATAGGGTTCCCGTATATCAGAAATTGCCTTGGCTATCTACCTAAAGGCCTTTGTAGAAAATTCTACTTAGTCATTTCTCGGGATTCCTTAGGGTTAGGTAAGGAGCTCCTTATCTGGTCCTTGTTTAGTTCGCGCATTTAGGTTTAGAAGGCTTCAGATTTATTAACTTTGTCTAAATTTATATAGTCGTACATTAGGTTTGTAATGCTTCTTTTATAAAACTTCAAACAAGGCCCTTACTCCTTGGGAATACTGCGGGTTCAAAAGACCTCGCTCCTATACTGGGAACACACTTTTTCAAACGTTCCCGGAACTCGTTATACCCCTCTTAGGTAAACTAAGACTAGAGAAAACAAAGAACCCCTTGTCTGTAAGAAGAGCCCCGGGAGTTTGAGTCAGATTTCCCAGATTATGTTTTTTAGTTTTACTCTTAAGAAATTCCTGCCTATTTGTAAGACCTACTCCTCTATATTCGGAGTTTAGCAGCTACACTAAAAGAGAAATTCCTAGAATATTCTATACTTTAATATAGAATATCAATTACAAATACTTCATATCCTCATAAGGCCGCGTCTGTGGTTTGTTTAATAGAAGTAAAAAAGGAATTTTTAGCTAATATAAAAAGATTAAACTCGGATTTCCGAAAAAGGGTATAACAAAAATATTCAGTATAGATGAGTTTACGAGGTATTTTATTTAGTAAAACTTAACATTATATGATATGCCAAAAAATAAGTTTAATAAATAGTTTTTCTAACCTGTTGATAATACCCCTATAATAGAAAATAGAAAGGAAAATCTTGTATTTAAATAGTATATCGGTGTTTGTCTTTGGTTTCAGTTCACTGGTTTTCTTTCCAAGATTGGGTTGCTTTAAATTACAAAAATAGAAATTCTTGCTTAAAAGAAGGGACTACACGAACTCGATAAAAGCGGTTTCATGAAAGATATTAATACCTTCGGAGGTGGCTCCTAAAAGCGCTGGAATTGTTAAAGAAGGGCAATTGAAGGGGTGGTTTTAATGCCCAAGGTTCTAATTTATAGGATTTATTAGCGAAAACTTAGATATCTTTACTGAAATTCCTAGGTATAAAATAGATTCCTTAAAACTAAGAGAAAAGTTAAAAAGTATTAGCTTTCAAAGTATATACCCTAAAAAATTCGTATACCTTAACTAAAAAGGGTTTGCCTTACTTCAAGGCAAAGTTCAGATAATAAGTATTCCTACTAGTTTGAGTATTCTTTAAAGTAAACAAATTCCGGGTAACTATTTCATAGAATATAGTAAAAGATACCGCCTTTAAAAGCTAATAGAAGTATTCTAAATCCCGATTCGACTACGGCACTTAGTATCGATCTAAGAGTAAACTTCAAACAGTAACTAGCAGAAACCTTAGCCTTAAAAAACAAGCGGCTTACTTTAGCAACTTCTATTATAGATCTTAAGAAGGGAATGCCTCTGACTAATCCAAAAAAAGCTCTCTTTTTAGTATCTAAAAAAATGAGCCACAAATCCAAGCAAAACGGTAGCCTCCTTTTTCTTTTATGCAGTAATTCTTATGTACTCTACTAAGGGGGGCACTTTGGGGTAGATTTATATAATTAGTTGGTGAAGTTTTGTAGGAGTTTGCTTTTTAAAAGGATTAACTAGGGGCATACTCGGGAACCCTAGCCAAGTGGTAAGGTATGAGTCTGCAAAACTTATAGACGTCGGTTCAAATCCGACAGGTTCCTATATACGACTAGAGGACTGGAGCTCAAAAAAAGAGATTAACCCGGATAAAGCGGTTGCTCTTAAATTAAAAGAATGCTGCTAGTTAAGAAATATACGCGAAATCCTAATTATTTATGAAAGGGGTGTATCAACTCAACTGCCAATACGCTTGTACACCATAAGGAGTAATTGACAAGTAAAATATTATACGTCAGTTATTACTCAAGTGACCTAACTTTTGCTTCGTTAAAAACTAATCCCGGATTTTCTTAACTCCAAAATCTATAGGGTCAGTATAAGGGATAAGGGCCCTCCTCTCTAAGCCTTTCTTAAAAGTATAAAAATCTTGTGCCTGTTTCTCTGTAACTGGAAACAAAGAGTATATTCTTTTTTAGGAAACTAGCAACCCTTTAGAGCTTTTCATGTGCCGAGTAATTTAAAGTAACTTTCTTCTTTAGTTGCTCATGCTCGGAATAAAAAGTGGGTTTGCAAAAAGGGGTGCGCATAAGTTCCACGCGGGTCCAAGTATTCTATATTAGATAGATTTTTATTCTTCAAGGGATTCTCTTTATAGTAAGTATATGGCTTCGACTAACTAAGTTGTTTGTAAGCGATGCTCTTGTAAAGTAAAAGTATGCCCTTTAGAACTAAACAAATCTTAATTTTTGCGAACTAAGTTCAAAAAAAAATAAAGGGGTCCTGGCAGTCTATCATATACTTACTATCAACAAAGTGAGAGTCTAGAAGAATTTTTAGGGGTGCTAATATACGGATACTCCACAGAATAAAAGAGTATACAAATTGAAATTACGAAATCTCTAACTTGGGTGTATATTTTTTGCTTTTCTGAAAACTTGTGTAAGCTTCGGGGCCTATTTGCAATCACAGGGATCCTACTTTATTATCTTCTATAAAAATTTCTTAGTCAAGGATCTCCCTAGAGCCATCCCTTTTGTAAAATTCCCGCTTAGTCAGTCAAAAGGATATCTTGTCTCAGAGCTTTCCTATTTAAGGATATATCATCCTAAAAAAACAGGGGTATAACTTCCGACTTAATATTATAATAATAAAGGTTTTAGGTTGAACTTCATATTACGCCCACCGGGAAACCTTACTTTCAATCAAAATAGAATCCTCTGGAATAAAAATTGTTTTTTAACCACAAACGTCTTATTATAAAGGTTAAGCTGTATTTTTAATTCTCATTTTCGGAAGCATAGCTTTTGAATAGAAAAAAACCTATTCCAAAGCTGTTTATTAAATGCGTTCTAATTACCTAAAAAGTTCACTTTCCTTAAAATTTAAGGTGTTTTTTTCAATGTTTTAATCAACAATCCGCTTGTATTTTTTTCTATAGGGCCGCAATGCCCTCACTATACTCTAAGTAAAGTATAATCTTACTCCTTGACGATTAAAAAGTAAGAGTTCAAATAAAATAGAGTTTAAAAAGTATAGTATTATAAGCTTTTAGCCCTAATGAAGTATCAAAAAGCATTTTCAGCAAAGAATAAAAAAGGCTTTCCTATAGCATTATGTAATTAAGTGCAACTTCTCAACGACTAAATAAGACAAGAAATTCTTTACTTTTAAAATACGGAGCTTTTTGTTCTCTCATTCCTTTGTCATTAAATTTCATATAGCTCGCTCCTATAAGTAAGTATAAGAAAAAGTCTCTGAAGCACCTTATAAGGGGATAACCAAAAGCTTTTTTAAATAACTCGAAATGGCTCTTTTGTACCAGAGGTTACTTCCCTCACTTTTATATAACGCCGCCTCGCAGGATTCCTTAGTCTAGAAAGGTTCTTCGTAATAAAGACTCTGGGGTTACAGGTTTCTACGGAAACTCCCTTAACTGAGGCTAATTGTAATGAGGTGGCACAAAAAGCAAAAGGGGCTTTTCTATTCCGAATAAAAGGAAGAGATTATAAGCGCTTATCGAACAAGGTATTTAAATCTAATTACTTTGTGCCTTTCCGCACCCACCTATCTATCACAAGAGAGACACTCCCGCATCTAACACTTAACTAGCAACTATACGTATTTTACTTTATTAGGGGTATCCAGAATATATAAAAGCCTCACTTAACTTTTTTCTAGCAGCTCGTTAAGCAGTACCCTTATTTAGACTCCTCGGTTCTTTTTGTAAATTTTGTGTAGTAAACCCTTACCCTTAGTTCGCTATTATAGACATTATCCAAGAGAGCGAAAAATGTACTTGGAAAAGAGGAACCTCTATACTCTATATAGATATAGAAATAGATTTTATTTCTAGCTCTTAAAAGCACTTGGTTTCTTTTAATTAGGTTCAAAGAGAGTGAAGGATCCCCCCAAAAAGAGTCTCCGTACTCGATTTTCTTATAACACTTCCATTACTTCTCCTGTGTCCGAAACTAAATACCAAATCAAGATATACTAGGGTATCATAAAGCTTCCTTTTTAACAAAAGAGGAGTAAGCCTGGGTGTCTCAATGTAAAGTAAAAGGGTATTTTTCCAAGCATATGCTTAAGGATTGAGCTACTTCAACTGCTTAAATTAAAGGTGCTAACCTAACTTCAAAGAACGAATGGCTTGCAAGTCCTGTTGCGACTACAGTAGTAATGGGGTCTCTAAGGAATTGACAAAGATAATATCACTCAAAATTTCCCAAGAAAAGCTATGAGTGCATGGGCCCTTTTGTTTGTTCCTTATTAGAGGGCTTTCCCGCTATATATATTAATTACTTTTTGACTTATAAGCACACGCAACACTAACTTTAGCAAGCTATCTATGCTAAGAGTAAAGACTTGAACCCAGGACCCTAGTAAACTAATTAAGTGCTTTGAAGTACTTCCGCAGCTTATAATACTCGTTTCTAACTAGAGAGAAACTTTTACTTAAGTGATTTCACGAAAACCCGATTCCGTGATCGAAGTTCTATTTTCGCCTAAGGGTTCCCCTTTTAGGAATACCGGGCTAACCCCAGCCAAAAATCTTTCTGTTATATGTACACTACAGGATTGCTAATATACTACATTTTTAAGAAAATCTTAGTTTACTTATCCATCTGGCACAACACTGAATACTCCTAAGAGTTAATCGAAGTCTTTATTCCTTTTCGGGTGACGCTGGATGTTTTAACAGGAATTTTAGAGTAGATCCTTCCACACCACACGATTGCCGCGAGATTTTGTTGAACTAGTTCAGCGTTAATATATGCCTCGATACGAGTTTTTTGACTTCTCGCTTTCATCATATGACTAGAGTTTTATCTTTATACTAGTTAGCTTAGTAAAACCGTTCTAAAAAAGACACTCGCTCGGGCCTAAGATCCTAGAAGGTAAGAACCGTAAAGTTAAGAGTCTTAAATTGCAGCTAACCTAGTATTAGCGCATAGCAATCGGGGGATTTACTGTGGTCGTAGGTCTGAAGTGAAGCTTATATATTTTATATATGAAAGCCCTTGCGGAAGGTGACCAAAAGTCGTCTATTAATCAATAAGGTAACTGTTTAAGGGGAGTGCCAAAAAACTATAAAGGCTAAAGATGTGCTATTAAAGTAAATACTATAGCGATTGAAAAACTTTAGATAAGAATAACCCGCCGGTATACATTATTGTTAGTAGCGGGATCCCTAGCTGAGTCTTCAAAAAATTTTGGTAGTATAGCAAAGAGTTTAAAGTACTAGAGTCGAAAAACTGTAAAAAGAGTTTCTTTTAAGGACTTCCTTAACCTTAAAAAAGATCTCGCTTTTTGTACAGTATCTCCCCTTTATTTTGCGGCTAAAATAATAGCTTTATACCCCTGGATACCCCAGTGGTGAGAGCATATCCGTATCGTTTTATAGTAGAACCGGGACTCTTGTATAGGATAACGCTTTTTAGATAATAGATAGAAGACTCGAGAGCGATTTGTTAATAAGAAAAAGGTTCCTTTGTAAGGCTCTTGCCTTTTTTTGTAATAGGCCCGATCGGAAATAAAGAGTAAAATAAACTTTTATAAGCATTATAAGCAATAGAATCCAGAAAGCAGTTAACTTATAAGATATAAGGACTCCACATACATTAAAGGCAGGATCCAGGCTAAGTCGTGCAATCCTAATAATATAGGATTTTAGTTTTTTACGTAGAAAATTTGCCTCGTCTTTTTAAACGGAATGCCCCTAAGGCACCGGGTTTAGACCCATGGCAGCGAACTAGTTCTAATTTAGAAAGACTGAGAATTTTAAGTTTTTTAAGAAAAATGCATTACTCCTCAGCCTTAAAGAAGATTCTAGGTTTTGCAATGAGAGTTAGTTCTATATCTTTGTAGGGGACATCCCCGTTCCGCGCGTACAAGAAACCCACTTTCTTTATTTGTTTTAGATTTTTCGGCGGAGAGTTTGGAATCCGATAATAGTTAAGTATAGACCTGCTCCATTTTAGGTTTTTAAATTGATATCTACAGCTTTAGTTGCGGTAATGAATAAACTCAGTTAGCAGTGTTGTTCTATATTCTAATATGGGGTTCCTCGGTTCCTATTCTACTGCGGGGCTCCCCACTTTAAGGTTCCGTAATTTTGAAGTAAATCTTCTTCACAAGAGTAAGCTTCTTTATGAACTGTTTCCTGATATCGAGTAATTAAATCCTGCTGAATTTATTAGGTTTTAGTAAAACTAAAACCCGGTTTATATGCCACCTTTTTAGGGTTGGCAGTCCCACCTTCTTTAGCGAAAGCTGTTATATCCAAATTCCATATGAAGCTTATTACATTTATTACCTACAACCCCCGCTTCAATAGCAATCTTATAAGAGAAAAATAGATTCTAATTCTTAAAACGTTTACTTACTAAATCCAATAGAAATTTTGCAATTACTAGTATTATAACACGGAAACCTAAAAACTAAAACTAACCCCAGAGCCTTTTGTCTACTCTACTTTTTTGTAAATGAAACTGAACTTGAATTTAGAGGAGAGGTAACTTCCCCATATGCTTTACTTTTGTTATCCTAAAATTATTTGAAACTTTATTAGCAGTCAGAAAATTCCCTCTAAATATCTATCAATTTAAATCCGCTGGAAACGCCTTGTACTTTTTCGTGAGCTTGAGCGCACTTTACTTTTTTATAATTTTCGTTTTTAGCTTTATTTTTGTGTAGAAAAAATTCAAGCAATCTGGGACCCGTTTAGCATATCTCATAAGTTCCCTTTAACAAGGTAAGATTGTAAAAAGCTTTTATAAGCAAGAAAGTGAGAACTAGATAACTCCCCGGCCATTATACATCTTTCCCTTTAACACTAGAAATAATTCTTAAAATTAACGTATAGTCCAAAAAGTAGCTCTTATACAAGTATTCTGAAAACTTAGGAGGGGCGTAAATTACCAAAAAACCTAACAGTATTTATTGTAGAAGGAAATTCTAGCATTAGTGACATTTTTAGAATCTTGCTTTTGTTTACTTTAAAAGGAATTCCTGGGATTCGCAAGAGGACCCTTTGATTGAGTCTTACTCTATTTTTTAGGACCGGTACATCAGACCTTGAGTAGAAATTCAGTGAGTATGTAAAAGCTCTAGTAGAATTTAGGATTCAATAAAGAAGAGATAACTCGCAAGAATAGGGATCAAGTAAAGGAAACCCGTGAAGCGCCTACTAAAGAAAGATAAGGTAGCCAACCCTTTTTCCTTCCTTAGTTTCGAGCACTAACACCAAGGAACACTCGAACCTATGGACACTACTTTCATTTTAAGGTGATTGACTTTTTTTATTAGTCTATTTGTCCTAACACTCTAAACAATCAATCTACCAAAAAGCTTAGAGATCCTATATAACTATATAAAATAAAGGAGGGGTTTTTTTCAAATTCATTTCTATAAGTGATTCTATTCTTTACTTTAACTCATGCTGCAACTCTACTCTCAAGCGCGTATAATTATAAGAAGATAAGAAGGGTGCTTTATTTAAATAGAAAGAAGAATAAGAAACTTATATACTTATTTCTTTAGCAATCCCTTGTCATCCTGTATAGAGAATTTCTTACTTGTTTTAGAAGAGGCTATAGCAGGAGAAGAAGCCGCAGGAAGTGAGTCTACTGTAGGAGCTGGAGCCTTAAGAGGTATACCTAGAAAGATAGGGATTCTTATACCTGTACTACTTGCCTTATGGGGGCTTACTTGTTGCTATAGTTATAGTAGTTGCTTTCCTATTGTATTGGTTGCTTAAGATAGTACTAGATAGTTTAATATTGTACTCATTGTGTTACTCTTTGTCTTATGTGTTTATCGTTATGGAGTCTTACAGGAATAAGATAGTAGATTGTAATAGTCTTTGCCGCCTAGACGTCCCTTTGGACTCTATATTTCCCTATAAAAAAGCAAGCTATTTAAGAAAAATAGATAATTAAAGCCTATTAGTATTGTTGTAATAGGATTTTTTGTTGCCCCTAATTCTTTTTTAATGTTTTATTAAAGCGAGGAGTTTCCGGTAAAGACAATAGGGGAAGGTGTAGAACTAAAGGGGAGCTTCTTTACTTTAAAGGTAAATCTTAGGCTGTTTTTCAGAGGAGGTTAAAGCAGAAACGTTTGAGGTAGAGTGTTTTCAAAATACAAGTTTTTACTAAACGGAGGGGGGTAGAATATTCCTAAAGTCTCTACTTGAGCTCTCCCCCACTAAATATCTGCACAAAAATCTTTTTGTAACTATTTATACTTACTATAAATAGATAAGGACTAAGACAAGAACTCGAATAAGTAAATTTGGCTATATACAATAGGTACAGAGAACCATAACAAGAAGAGGAGTATTCTAGCTCCGGGGAAGTTAGGTCTGAATACAAAAGCAAGTCAAAGAAGTCAATAAAAACCCGGGTAAGTTTCATTAAAAGATAGCTTATGTTATACAAGTACATTGAAAGGTTTAAAACCCAGTAATGAACTCCCAGGGTAAATAAACTCTAATAAAATAGTAAAAGAATTTCAAACAAACTTTTAGGACACGAACTCGGGGGATTCTAAGAACTCCCAAATTAACCAAGGAGAGGAAACTGAAAAAGGATTGGGTTTTTCCTCATGTTATCCTTGCTGTTTCTAGGTTTTAGAAAAACGTTTGTCTTGTACACATACATTCAGCAACTCCAAAGCTACCAATTACAGTAACACACTAGATAGACAGGTTATAACCCCCACAACAACCCTTTATTGATTTGATTGTTGACCTTCATACCTTTCTTGAGAGCTAGAACTTTCATAGAAGCTAGACTTATATAAGTCTTTTTACTTATACTTGAATACCTAACTTATTCACAATTGACTTCTTAATACCTACCTACACTTATCTTATATCTTAGCCTTTCCCTTATTGTGCTTAACCGATAACTCTACCTTGACCCTAGAGCAGGAAACCCGACTCTTAGCTTTGGGTTATATCTTAACTAAGTTCATGGGAGCTTGTAAAGCAAATCCTAGATTCTATCGGGTACTCGTAAAACACATAGGGGGGTCCCTAAAGAACCTGGACTTGATCAATAAAAAGGATATTCTAGGTCTGTTGAATACTCTGCCATAAATTGTTATTACAGTCAGTTCCAAGACAAGATGGGGGTTCCCTGATTTAAAGAGTCAATGTTTATTTTTATAGGATATATTTTGGTAATAAATTAACTGAGTTATTTGTTATATAAAATAATTAAATAAAGAGTTTCATCACTCTGTTTTTACTTTTAATTTAGGATTAGCCTTTATTTACCTTGTCTATAAGCCCGGTTTTCGCTGGATTTCGACCTAGTCCCTCTCGTGCTCCTGAATAATAAAGGGAAAAACTCCGGATTTTAACCTCTTTTAGACTTAAGAATAACTGCGCGCCTTGCATAGGAGAACACCCACAAAAATGAAGTAAATCCTATCCTAAATACGTAGGAACTGTGGCTAACCAATGAAAAGGGCACGTGATTCATGAGAATTTCTTATTACGGCTTTCTATTTTAATAGAACTTTTTCGACTGTTACACACAACTGCTAATCTAATAGGGTTTTCTTTATTTTACTCTCTAGTTTCTGTGTTACCCCAAATCTCATGCTAAAATAAAAGGAGAATCCTCGGACTAGCTTTTGTATAATAACGTTTTTAGATCCCCATTACATCGACAGGTGCTTTTGAACCAACGTGAGACTCTCTTATAAAAATTTCTTTATTCTGTGTTGTACCTGCCTTCAATAAAAAGCTTTTGCTCTAACATATGTATTCACATTCCGCGCATAAGGGATTCTATTAAAACCAGTATTATACACCTAATAAAAAAGTATTAAATAAAGCCTCCCCTTTTCTTGTACACTACGCAAAAAATATCCAGTACGGAAATTAAGGACTCTACTATATTTATGCTATTCTCACAACATTCTAAGCGGAACTCCCTAACCTAAAAGACAAAATTTACGCAGACGGTTTTAGTTAAATAGCTATAACTATTAAAGCCTTTCCTTCAAGGGGGATCCCGGGGTTAGAGGTCCTAGGGTTTAGATTAAAAAAGGGGTCCTTATGCTTAAAATAAAAATTACCAGTGTTCTACTTCTTAACCGGAATTCGGGCGAGACCTTGTTGATCAAAGCTGCGCTCGGTAACATAATGAGCACATTGAGGAACCTAACCTTTCCAATAGAAATCTTTAGTAATGCTTAAATCCTTGAGGAGTCTCATAAAATAGAATTAGTGACAAAATGACTTTAAAATATTGAGAGCAGTCCCTCTTTAGAGTTATATGGAAAAAGATCTTTAACAACCAAGAGTAGATTCCGGGATATCTTAACAGAATACTTTATATAGAAAAGGGACCTTTTAATTAGTCGCTTAGTATGGGGACTCAAAAACCCCTACCCACTTTTTGAGCGAGAGAGGTAAAGAAACAAACTAACCTAGACAGTGTACTATGTTTTAACAACTCTTTATTTTAATAGGTAATTACTAAAAAATTTTAAAGTGAGTGCTATCTTAAATTCCTCAAGACTCTACTTTAGTCCTATTACTCCCTGTTTTTGAATTTTTTTAGGAGGGGCTTTGCTCGGTATTTCATTGTCTTTTTTCTATAAATTTGGGAATATATTATTTAAAATTAAATCTGAAAAAAATTCCTTCAGTCAAAGTAAAGTATAACGTATGTTGATTACAGCTTCCCTTGTAGAGAAACCCGAGTTCAGTCGCGGGCGTATAAAACAAAAAGATTTACTATAGTACCGGAAACTCCTTTTCTAGTAAAAGAACCCCAGGTTATACACTGGATTATCGTGTATCAAGAGTATATCTAGACTCTCCCAGATCCTACTCAAATTGCTTAAGAATACCTGGCTACAGGAGCTTTTTTTTTTGTAAACTCTAGTAAGTATTTTTGAGTAAGGGGGGTTCCGAAAAATAATTAGGATCTCTATAACTGCTCTAAAAAAAAGACCGGCTAGACCACTTTATTATATTGTAGGATACTGGAATAAGCTTGCTCGCTTAAGTATCTGGTTTCATATTCTTGGCTTGGATAGGACTCGACGAGTCTTTTTACTACTCTAACTTAAAGCACTGCCCAGAGATCAACTACTTCTTTGAGAGGACCTATAAGCATTGAAGAATATAAGGTATCGTAATCTAATCTTAGTGATTCGAATAAAAGTAGAGTCATATCAAAGAGGATACTAAACAGGATTGGAACCCAAGTCTTTCTCAGTGGAAGCAAATGTTGTAACATAAAATTTCCAGAGTATAACTAATACGAAACTTATAAGAGTTAATTATAGGTTAATTTCGAGTAATACTCAACCTATTATACGAACTGATGTACTAAAACTTTTTTTAGAAGCTTACACGTACGATTTTTTACACTTTAAGCATTTTTGCAAGTTTTTTAATAAAAAGGTAAAACAATTTAACAAATTCTTTTTTTATATTGCAGATAAGGGAATACTTCGGAATGTTCATTACTTTGCTAGAATAGAGTAAAATACAAGATAGGTTAGCCGCCGCAGAGATAAAGTCGTGCAATGCCTTGTGTTTTCTAAAACCAAGTCCTTTTTAGGAGGAACTTCACCTAACGTCTTTCATTAATGAATGTGGCTCGTATCCTAGAGAATTCTTGTGTTCTATGCGCGCTCGAATCAGTAAAAATTTTTAAGATTCTTGGCTTTTTTAAGAAGCCCGTGTTTGGTTTTACGCGTAATTTTATAGGTTCTAGTTTCCCTTATTCCAAATTTTAATAAATGTCAGTGTCAGAAAAGTAGCTCCACTTGCTTGATTGTTTTCTACAATTTTGAGTAAGAATCCCATCCATAGTAGGGTAGCAAAGTAAAATTCTATATTATTATATTATATAAAAGAAATTTAGCTTAAAGTAGTTGTAGCAGGGGCACTAGTTGTTTTGCACAAAAAAAGGGTAAATTATAGAAGTTGTGTTGATTCGGTTAGAATTTAAGCGTCAATACCCTTTTAAAATAAAAAGGCTTTGATTCCAGTCAGAGAGAGTCTCTAAAAAAAAGTTTTAAACAAAAGAAGCTCTTCCCAATCTAATACACGATTAAAATGCTACTAAATAAAGTAGATAGGTTTTTTTGTTTCCCTAAACAAGGGAGCCTCCAGGCTTTTTCAAGTAGCTTTGGTTCGGGATACTCGGAAATTACTAGCTTTCTAATAAATCCAATTTATAAAATTGTAGTTTTTGGCCCCTTATAGTTATATATTTTACTCTTTTCTTCAATCAAGTTATTCTAGAGCTGTACTTTTTGGTGGGACTCCTAGGTATTTTATATGTATAAGAATAGTTCTTTGTTTCAAGATAAATAATATTGACAAAGGCTTAGGACACGGGTTTACTTTTCTAGCCCTTACCCATTAAATTTCCTCGGTAGTATGATCCTCTCTTTATAAAACAGGGGACAAACATCCAATATTACAACATCCGGGACTCAAAAAGAGGCAAAAGTTGAGTAGGCTTTGTAAGTAAGAAAAACCCTGTATCCTTGCAAGCGGGTACCCCTCTTTTTACTTTCGGTAGGATCCTTGTGAATACCCTTAGCTATAAATATGATTTAGAATTCTTGCTTCTACTCAAAAGCCTCTCAAAGTTTGAGTTATACACCAGAAAATTTACCTTTAAAACTGTAACTTTTAAACTTAAAAGATTCTATAACTTACACTTTGTATAAACTCAAAGATAGAGGTAGTATACGAGACGAGTAATCCCAAGGAGTCGCTTACATATAAATATAAAATTAAGACCTGCTTAACAAGCCATTCGAGACTATAAACGCAGTCATTTCAGGCGAACCCGGCCAATGTCTTACCGTGAATTTTTATAGATCTCTATGACAGTCACACGAGTAGCTATACTTTGTCGTTTATTAGAGCAGGAGATGCCTCCTTTTCTTCTCGTCAATCTTCTAGTTTTACCTAACACCTTCAGGTCTTTCTTGAAAAGCAAAGAGCAAGTCTTTTACGCATCTTTCTAAAGAACCTCAGGGCACTTTTTATTTTAAACCAAGCTTTTTTCCTATATTTGATAATTTAACAAGGTAACCTGGATCCTCGTCGTTAAATAATTTCTAGGGTATGAGCTCTTCCTTTAGAGATCTTTACCCTTGACTTTTGAAGTCTACTTCCAAAAATAACAGAAAATGTATAAATCCCGGAATCTCGTTTATAAGGAGGCAGGACTAGAGGAACTTCTATAGGCGCCCTTTTGATATTTATATTATAAAATTATATTGCAGCTGCGTTGAGAATATTCCTGGTAGTTAGCAAGGAAAGGCCCTCGGAATACTTGAAAAAGATAGCAGAATCATAATAACCCTACTCTCCTTTATTCTTTATTAAAGTACCTCTATATGAAAAAGAAAAGGAAACCTCCTGACTAGGGCTTTACCCTTTAAAAGGCAGGGAGCCCCTTTTAGCTTAAAGCTACTGCATTCCGAGTCCCTAAGGGGGCTCACATATTAGGAAATCCCCAAAAATTTTCTTACTTTATGGCTAAAGCTATACCTCATCAATATGTAATTAAAGGTACAGTCTTATTAGAGTCTATTTGTATGCTAGTTCCAGGGATCTTCCTCTTCTTAGTTGTTATTTCCATATCCATATAGAGGAGAGAAACCTCAGAGAGCTCTATAGATTCTAGTATTTATTATATGTTATTAGGAGTCCCAGATAACTTTAAGAATTTTTAATCTTAATATAGCTAGCAGAAAAACAGGAGTTCAAGTCCCAGAGTATACAGTATATAAAACACTACCCCTTTTCTTATCCGAAACACAGAAGAGTCAGTTTTTACTTATTAAATTACCTGCCCTAAATCTTGGAAGTATAAGCTCCTAGACTTTAGATTTCCTGCCTTTAAGACTTGTTTAGAGCCCTTTTTAATGACTATAGACTTCTCTTGACAGCTATACTTCTTGTACTTACTTTCTTATGTTTACATCTAATTGCTTTTTTATAACCTAAGCTGTTCCCCAGACATGTAACCCTCTCTTAATCTGAATACCCTTATACATACCCCTTAAGACCTAAAAGGAATGATACTGCAAAACTTTGTAAACACACTCCTCTTAAATACCAAAAAGTAGGACTCTTATTTCTAATTCCTAAGAGATTTATAACAGCTGAAAGTGAGCCCCTCGCTTACCTGTAAGCCTTACCCAACTCCTGAAAACTTTTACAAAATTCTTACTTTACTTTGGTTCGAAGTTCCTAAACTAGACTACTCCCTCTTGTACTTTAATTAGACTTTAGAACCCCTGCATTAGTCTACCTATGTTTAGTAAAAGCTTGTACTTAGGAAAAACTCTACCTTAATCATTTCTACTTTAACCTTGCTTTAGAATCTTTCCTACTTACTAAACGAAAAGAAGGGGCCATAGGTCTCTCGTTTAAACTTGTAATGACAGGAAAGCATAATATTTAAGGAATGTATTTCAGTATACGATGCAAGGTCAAACCCTTCTTATTAAGGAATAAAAGCTTTGTCAAGAAAGCGCCTTATAGGGCAAAAACTAGCTTCGAAAAAAGGCCTAAAAAAGCACACCTCTATTGAAAGTTATTATAACTCAGGTTTAGGGTAAACTAGGGAGTAGCTATTTAAAAAGTGTATGAAACTCTAAATTGCATTTCCCTAAAGGGTCTTTTCAATTGACAAAGTTTAGATTTATGCCTAACAGGGGGAACCCCCTCCAAGACTCCATTTCCGTAGGAAAAAAGAACTTAAGAACTCTAGCTTTGTATATTACTACTTAAAATCACTGTAAAAGACAACTACTTTTTAATTGAGAATTTCTTGAGCAAGCAGCCTTTTGTTTGTAAGAGCCCTCCTACTTAGCTTATGATTAGTTTTCACATATTATAAGGATTTCTCTTGCCCATGGGTTTGCTCGCTTTAAGGCGTATGCTCGATCATGCCCTTTTTAGTAAAGAAAGCTGCACTGTAACTCCCGTATATTGCTAGAGTTATCCTTGTTATAGGGCCCCTTTCGTTACGTGTATCACTTTTTCGCGTAGGATTCCGCAGCTCGTCATTTTGCTTGCGTTTTTATATACCCACTTCACTCAACTCCTGAACCCGCAAATTCTATAACTATAACCAGGCTCTTCTATGAAACATTAAGGCTGCTCTTGCATGCACCTAGCTTCTCAACTTAGTTAACACGGTAAAAGCACTTGCGAATTATTCCCGGGATTTCGGAGGTTTTCTAAAAACTCATACTTTTAAGAAAATCCCGATTAGATTGTTTAGTAACCGCCAATCCACTTAGGGGCACCCATATCCAACATAAGTAGAATATAGGAAAGCTTCTCCTTTGTCAACCCCTTTTTATATAAACTGCTAAAATACTTACTGTAGTTTAAACAGGAAATTCACGCCTTAACAATATAATTTACACGAACCCGGTTATCTGAAAGTATAAATAATATGGATTTCCTCTCTAGTGCAACCTTAACTGCTTAGCTATTCTGTTGAAAACTTACCGTATGAAAGGCCCTATCAGGGAAGGAATGGCTCCTGCTAAAAAGGTTTTTGTAAATCTCTCCTTAACTTTGCTTGTAACAGTTTTTTTGCAATAGAATTTTATAGTAGGGAAAGCTTTTTAACGGAAAACCAGAAGGTATACTGGAACCCTAATTAAGCTACTTTTTTAATACAATGCATGTTGCTAATCAGATAAATTGAGTCTTTTATTCCAAAGAGTTTAGAGAGGATACGGACTGCTTGCTATATTAACTATAAAAACATTAACTTGGGCAAATAAATTGAGAAGGATCCCTACAGCTTCGGTAAACCAGAGATTCCGGAAAGACCCTGACCTACTCTGGAAAGTCAAAGTCTTAGATTTACGCCTTTTTGATCTATTAATGAGTAGCTTAACAGGGAAAAAATTACAGGACAGTATACTATAATATAAAGGGTTTTCGTTATTTATCTCTGTAAAATTCTTGGTACTAAAGCACTTGCTAGCAAGCTAATTAGGTGCTAACCCTAAAAAAGGGGTCTCGCGTAGGTTGCTAAGGCATCTTTTTTTTTTGTAACGGGCAAAGGTTATAGGGGTCTCACCTCGGGTTTGAAACAAGCAAAAAATCCTAAGTATTCCAACAAAATACAAGTTTACCCGGTATTCTCGAACGTATAGGTAAACTCTGAGCAAAACCTATTTTTCAATAAAACAGGTCGGGAGCTTTAAAGAAAATCTAGGGTATTCATTCCTAGAAATTTAGTACGTAGAAGTATAAAATAAACCCGATTTTCTAAAACCAAAGCAGTACCCACCAAACCAGAACAAGATATAGCACTTATTAAAGGATCCTCATGAGTCCTTCCTTCATACCAGCGCGATATTGATCACTAAAAACACCACCAAGCGACAAAGTATTTGCTCTTCTCTTAGATTGTGTTTAATAAAGACTCCGCGCGACTATCCAGATTCTCTTATTTATTTGCTATAAATGACACTAAATAGAATAGAGGGTCCCTCTAGGGTAGGGTATATATATAAAGTATTCTTTTAAGAGGATAAAAATAACCGAAGAGCGGATTGTTTCTTATATTAATATTCTGATTCGAAACTCGATGACTAAAGAAGAAGGATTCTAGCTTGTTAACTTTTTGGAAAATTCCCCTTTTTATTCTTGGAACTACTCAATTCCTATTCTACTCATATTTTATCTTAATTCTTAGTATGAGGCTAAACAGCTTCCTAGGAAATGCCTTGCTGAGGGGTTGCTATAACTTAGTTATGAACATAGGGTTCGACATAGTAACATAATGTAACCTCATTTTTTTAAGCTTAACTAGGACCCTGCGTGAGAATTTCGGCTTAATTTATAATTCTAAAAAGCGTTCCAGCTCAAAAGAATGAATTATCGCAAAACAAAAAAGGAAGACTTAGAAATCGAGTACTTAATTTTATGTAGCTTTTTTTTAGACTGAGCTATTCCTTGCTTTAGTGAGCCTATCCTAATGAGTTTTACTTAAAATAAACCGCTTATAAAAGCTAGGCCAAAGACCCAAGCACGAATTTCTTTCATAACGCATGTTAAGGAAATAAGAAAGTGTGGAACCTAGGATTTACAGGTTAAACAGGACTGTTATAACAACAAGGAACCTCAGAGAGTTTCCTGGTGTTAAGAAAAGTTTAGCAAAATGAATGGGCTTTAGGGTTTCTTTTTAAGGAAATTCTATAATAGCTTCTTATTGAGCTTTAAAAGACCCGGAATTTTTTGCTAGATTTTATTATCCGTACACCTGTCAAACATTTTAACAAGAGTTTTTAGAAAGAGACCCGTTCCTCAGATTATAGAAGCCCCGCTTTATTAAGGGACTTACCCTTAGGATCCATATTCATTAACGATTAAAGAAAGGATGGCTCATACTTGTAATTGCATATTATCGTACTGACTTAATTGTAAGGATTCCCTTGGCTAAACATATAAGTAAAGGAGTTCCTTCTATAAAAGTACCCTTGTCTATTGGAAATTGAGACTAGATCCTTTTAGTTATGCGACTATGACACAATTACAAATCTACATTACCAGGGGAGTCCTTGTAGAAAAGCCCCTCCTATAGTTTGGCTTCTTTTTAAGATCCTCTTTCTAATTCTAGGAAACTCTGTTTATAAAAATGTGAAGGAATACATAAGGACCCCTAACTCGTTTTAAACCCCTACTACGACTTATATACCTCTTTGTCAGTAAGTTATGACTCGTTCCTATTGTGTAGATTAAGACCCAGTATTCCTTTTCAATACACTAAAAAGGCTAGCCGGAAGAATGCCAAGAACAGCTTTATTAACTTAATTAAGAAGAGTATCCCTTCAAAAATCTAGTATTCACTTAGTAGAAAAGAGACTCAGTAAAATTTCTGGCACGACGCGCACTTCATTCGAAAAAACATAGGTTCTAATCCCCGTAAGCTCCTCGGCCGTTTACTAGAATTCTTTTTAGCCCGGCTCGAATTCTTAGGGGACTCCTTTCACTATTTTCTTGTTGCTAGTCTTTACCGATTAATCAGTACAAAACCCTTTACTTTAAGACTTTAGCAAAACTTGTATAGCAGTATGGCTAAATTGAAATTACTATAAGAACTCAAAAGCTTTCCTCAGGTCTTACATATAATAGAATAGACTCTTATCAAGATAATTAAGAGACTTACTAGTAGTTAAATAAGAAGAACTTTAAATTACTCCTTAAAGTGTTTGGTAATACTAAAAACTCAGGAGAACCCTCTTTAAAAAGTCTAGACCAAGACCCCATTGAGTATCCTAGCACGCGTTTTAAGCAACGATTTTTATAAACTTTGACTGTTCCGAATGAATCCAGATTCATTATCTTCAATTTTTTATAATCTAAAGGGATTTGAGTAATAGAAAGCAAAAGATGCCCTTCAGAAAGAACGAGGATTTATAAGTAAGATATAATATCACAACTTGCCATAACCCTTGTTTTTAGTTTTCGATTACTACTCTACTCAAAAAAAGGGGTTCTATTTATTATTGCACAAGGATTCTCACTTGCTTATATACAAATCTAGTAGAAATGCAGGAAAGGCTCTTTTTTATAACATATCTCACTCATTTTAAACTCGAACTCTATAAAAACCTAGGACCTTTAGAATTTATTCAAAATAACAAAAGGCCGAATCTTGATAATCCAGAATCTAAGTTTTTAAGAGACAATAGCCTAGGCCTTTGTCTACGAAAGCCCTTCGAGGAAACTTTGAGTGCCTGAAAAGCCGCCGAATTTAATGCAAAATTTTTAAGACTAAGTTTTACGAGGCTGATAACTTTTGTTTTTTTAGTTGCTAACTGGAAAATTTGTAATATAAAAAAGATATAAAAAGAGGTCGCTTACTTTGCTTTGGGAATCCTATATATATAAAAAACTTCACATACTGTAAAGATTCCGAAAGTGAGATGCGTAAACCTTTGAATTTACGGTTTAATACTAGAAATTTTTTGATTTGCTAGCCAAGAAACTCTCGCTAAATCCATACTTGAGTGAAGTTGAGGCATAAGTTTGAAAAGCGCGTTTCAAAGATTCCGTGTACTTTTATATAGGGAGTGGGTAAATTCCCTTCGGAGAAATAAGATACAAAACTGCAGTTTATCAAAGGGCGATTTAGCGGTTATTATATAAAGTATAAAGTAAAGTTTTTTTGAATAAAAATAACTGGAAAGAGCTTCTTCTTAAGGAGTCCCTTATAAAAACCTTGCTATTTAAAGGAATACCGGGGTACCGAGCTCAACTCGAGTTCTTTGTACTTACATATTTTCAGGGGAAGTTATACCGTACTACAGCATTTTATCCCAACATTCTTCTATAAACAACTGGGTTTACATTAAACTAAGTCTTATTCTAAAGAGGAGTTTTCCGGGGCCGGATTGTCCCCAACAGGTCTGGATCCTTTTTTTAGTTAAAAACAAGTAGTTTCTGAGTTTTAGAGGAATCCCTATGATTATAAATATAAAGGTAAAACCCTTAAAGTTAAAATTTTCTGGCAACTAATCGAAAAGTGCCAATCGCTATCCCGTTTGCCTTCTAGGTTTCTTTTTATAGGTGAGATAGCGGGCGAGGTATACCAAAGACTAAAAAGCGGATTCCCTTTTTCTAAAAACCTCCTCGTGACTTATTTTATTTAACCCGATTCGGAAGAAAACCTTACCTATAGACTTTAGACTTTATGCTAATTTTCAAAACCGAAATTCCTTTGAATGAATTAAATAGCTACACTCGAAATGCTCTGGGGAATTCGTTAGCTAACCCTACCTTATTTATTAAAGCAATTTCGTTAAGAGATACAAAATTGGAACAAACTACTCTAGGAAACCCTTACACTATTATATATATTATATAATAAGCGCCCTTACTAGAATTTCTTACATAGTATAGTACTTTTATTACTTATGATTTTGGGTTACCTTGAGAGATAGTTTTCCTTTATCTTTTGGAATCCTAAAAATTTACTTATAGGCGATTTTCAAAAGAAAAGAGTTTTAAAAATTTTTACTTATGTAAATATTTTTTTATTAGTGCTGGGGTTCTATATGAAATTAAGCTTTTAAAATCTTTTAGATTAGTGTTAGTACCCTGTATTTGATTGGGAGTAGTGATAGTACTTATACCCTTCTTCTTGCAGTAGCCTGCTGTTACTGTATTATTGTAGCTGTTATATTACCTATTCATAGCTAGTTAGTTAGTTTCTTATAGAGGCAGATAGAGATAGCTAGTAATTTGTTTTCTTGTTATAGGAGATATTCTTCATTGTACTGTGGAGCTTATCCATTGGGAAGGTAGTTCCTAGGAAGGTTAGGCAAGTTTACTTGTTACCGACTGGAACGTTAGAGAAGGAGGGTTGTAAGACAGATCTAGCTAGTAAGGTAGGCTCGGTAGTAGGCCTAGGATATGAAGACTAGGATACGGAATATGAGATAGAAAAGTTAGGCAAGTTTACTTGCCGAAATATTACATATTACCTTTCAGTCCTGATTTTGAATGAGAAATCACTTAGATAGAATGAAAGAAAACTTCCTTTTATACTATGCACTATGCATTC
>JAYMTK010000142.1:0-30237 GCA_036897405.1 Pelargonium myrrhifolium | reverse complement strand
TCACCATATATATATATATATATATATATATATATATAATGATTTTTTGATTTCCCAAAAACTTGAGGACACCAAATTTGTACTTGGTGTGAAAATTAGCACGAATTACAATCAATGATACACACACAGATTTACGTGGCCTGATAGATGTGTACATTTACATATTGCACTTTATTATTATTGAATTGTTTTATTATATTACGGTTCACGATAGAGTCACAAAATTAGTTTGATCTTTAATCACTCTAAGGTTCCGACTCTGACACAACTCCTCCTCATTCATTTTATATGTTTGATATTATTCCTCTTTTCCATGTTTGCTTACTATCTATGCTTAATATAATAGGGTTTATTTCATTGCATTGTATTTATATTAGAAGAAATAATTCCTTTTCACTAAATTGAAATAGAAAATTTATTTTCAAATGACTATAAGCGAAAGAACGGTTGCGACCCAAACGCATGCGATTATAAATATAAATATGCATGCAAGCACATTCATACGGGCCATATACATGCCATCAAATTTTATTGTGTGCGCGAGCACGATTGTAAATATATATTGTTTCGGGTCTTAGTGCTAGGCTTATCTTAACTCGACTAAATCTACCTATAAAGTATATATTTTTGAATAATAAAAAGACTGGCTAACTCTATCTTATATAACCAAAACGAAAAAAACAAATCTTAAAAACATGCAGATTAAGTTTTTACTAATTAGGCACATTTGCACATGCGCCATGTGAAAACAAAATTGATTGGTTTTAATTATTTATTAATTTTTTTTTTTTTTTTTTTTTTTTTGTGAATTGGCATTGTTATTTATCGATTTGCATAACATTGGTCTGTTGACCTATAAAAAAATAAAAATGACCTGTTTGATGAAATAAATGAAGAAATTAGGTATGGGTGGAAATGGAAATGGAAATGGAAATGGAATTGGAGTTGGAGTGTGGCTTGGTTTGGTTATGCAAAGGTTGTACCTCAAAGCATTAACATTTTGAACTGAAACTTTGACTCCACATATTCAGTTGACTGTTGTTATCAAGGTCGGTTAAAAGTGCATCAATGTACTAATATCATATTACAAAAATATATTAATTTCATCACCAAATTATATCTGAAAATATCCAACTAATGCAAGTACTAGCTACTCTGGAATACTTTGACCATACCTATCATTGGGAAGATAGACCTCAATTTCTTTAAATATAATTAAAATATCTAATAGACCATCCGTTGTTTTAAGAGTAGGTAAAGATTTATGTACGGCTACTGTTGCGCTTGATTTTTAGAGCAATAGTCTCTTAGGTTTACGAATAGCAAATTATGGTCTTTTTCATTAAGATATATTACTTTCATAGCAAGTTAAGAGTTGTAAAGATTTTTAGAGCGTATTAAGTATTACACAAGACACCCTTGAACTATGTTTCATAACTCTTGCATACTTCAGGGTAGTCTAAAGTCATGAAACATAGTTCATGGGAGCCTTGTGTAATACTTAATACACCAAGGGTGCCTTTTGTAATTACCCCTTAAAATATCTAATAGACCCTCCGTTGTTTTAAGAGTAGGTAAAGATTTCTGTACGGCTACGGTTGTGCTTGAATTTTAGAGCGACAGTCTCTTAGATTATTTACTAATAGTAAATTGTGGTCTTTTTCGATAAGATATATTACTTTGATAGCAAGTTAAGAGTTGTAAAGATTTCTAGAGCGTCAGCGATGTAGATTTGCGATAAATTTTTAGATTGGTGTGTGCGGTAGGAGGTGGTTGCAAAGAGGATTTGGTATTGTTTCGGTCAGAACCCTTGGATCAACTTTCGAGTTTGTTGCTGAATCAGTGGCAGACCTGGTGGTGGCGTGGCAGAGCCTTTCACGTGATCGCCTTAAACTACAAATTTAATCGTCTTCAGTTGTTCGTGCTCTTCAGGCTGGACGGGAGAATTCATGTGCCTTCAACTTGATTGTTGAGGCTGATGGAGAGGATTCAAGTGCCTTGGGCCTGGTTATTGGGGGCATAAAGTCTTTGATTTCACATTTTTCTTCTTCAAAATTTGTGTTTGTTAGGAGGTCTGCGAATTGGGTGGCCGACTCATAGCGTAGGTAGGTTGTTTGTATCAGCGTTATGTCTTTCGGGTTGGATTGATTTTCATTGTCCAATTCCAATTTTAGATTTGTTATCTCGTGATTTGATTGATTATTAAAGCATGCTTGTTCTTTAAAAAAATGTCTAATAGACCGAGTTGCAAAATAGGGTTAAGTTTTTCTTTTTATTCATATATTCTCTCAGTTAATTTTTTATATAATATATATGAAATATACTAATATACAAAGAACATAACATAGTAGCAACTTAAATAAGTACTAGTCCAAACTAACGAAATAAGGAGAACATCAAACCAATCTAATAAAACAAAAATCAACCCATGTGAGAGTACAACAGATAAAAATTTCCTCGAGTCATAAACTATGAAGACAAGTTTAACCAAATTACGAAACAACTCAAAGGGCACTAACATATATGCCTCTTCCCCATCGACTTTACTTACCTGGACCAAAACGCGGCACTGCCTGACTGTGAGCAATAACCCCACGACCATCCAACCTTTCCCTCCTTGTTTCTTCTGGCGAGTCGGCAGAAACAACTATGCACGTGCCCAATTTTTTTAGAATCTCTTTCCCTATGAACGAAGTCAGTTTTTCTCCTCTCCTCTTTCTCGGTATAAACACCTCCAAACTAGTCTGAATCTTTTGGATCCCTCTGAAAAGTGCTTGGGTTCCCCATCCATCTACATTTCCAATCTGACACCGCCATACCATCCTACCAATTCTGCTTCTCGACATAATACACGTCGGAAATCAGTCACCCGACCTAGCCTGAACCTGCAATTGTCAATCTTAGAGCCGATATGCTTCCCTTGCTTTGCATGCGACCGTCGCTACCTCCTACCAACCACGTCCGCTACACAGATTTTAACTTAACGTTCAAAAAATCCTTGCCACCGAAAAGATCCCGCCACCGACAAGAAACGACCAAAGGAGCTAGGGTTTTCAAAAAAAGAAATAGTTTTTTCTCGTTCAATTTAATAAAAGTCGAACTCACAATATGTCATGCTAATGTGTCTCTTAAACAATTTAAACATTATATAACAGATATTTGAATCATACAAATATAGAATACTTCTTACTATTTGTTCCATTCACTTCATTCCTCTTTTACGATTACTTTAAATCGATTATGATCATAGATGGGTAATATTTTAATAGTCAGAGATGTAACTATTTTTCAAGATTATATTGTATTTCATCTGTTTCAAAATAAGGTGTCTTGATTCTCTTAATTTTTTGTTTCAAAATAAGTGTCATCTTTTTTTTTTATTTGATAAATTGTGTGCATGAATCGTCAATAATTAATATCTTTACAACTATTTAATTAACATCCTTACAACATGATTATGACGATACAAGAGTAAATATATCACAATAACTAAAGTATATTTAGTATTTCTCAAAATAAAAATGAATACACTAATTTTGACACGTTTGAATTATTTTTTGTTTGTAATATTTTGGACTTATAAGTATTATATATGTTTGTAAGTTAATTATTAACTTAAAATGTAAGGGCTAAAATTAAGATGAATGCCGCATGATAGATTTAAGAACTTTGATTGAACCTATAAATCTATGTGTATTAATCATTCATATATTTGTGGATTAAAGAAATTAAAGGATGTAAAATATCTTAAATCAAATTCAAACAACCATCATGACTACCAACAATGCATAATATTACATGTATATGTGTTGTTTTCACCGGCCTACCCAATACCAATTAATTAGCTTCAAATAAATCATTATTACCCTTTTGTTAATTTTTTAGATTTGTTCTGTAAAGCTATAACTATCTATGGATTAAAGAATGAGACTCAATGTAAGTGCTACTTTTGGAGTCTTCTTTAATTTGGTAGAAAATGGATATTTCTTATAGAATGTTAACACATTTTTAATTGCAAGTGATCGGACCAAGAGTATTTTTTAATCACATGTAAACTATTTATTTTGAAATATCTTGTGAGATATAGATTTAGTATATACAAATATTGATTCACATGTGATACATAGATTCAGAAGAATTATAAAAGAAAGAAAAGAGTTAGATATGGAAGTATTTGTTAACTCTATTTCATAAATATTAATTTTATACTTTCACATTTGGATAATAGAGTACAATAACACTACACATGGTCCCCGCACAAGCCTTGCATACTCTACGGCTCGTTCACATATGGCTCCCCCTCGAGTCGTCCTGCGCCCGTCATCGTGCGCATCCATCAATGAGAAGAACGTGTGCTTGGTCCGCGAAAGAGCTTTGCACGGTGGGAACGAGCATGCATCTCCTCGAAAGCCCGAACATGCCCCTCTCCAAGGGTTACCATGTAACCATCATCGTAACAAGACCTAGTCCGCATCTCCCTCGTTTATGCACGAATTCTTGAGCCCACATGGTATACCCGTACTAGTATGTAGTGAAGCCTTCAAACATATCTATCACCAAGCAAGAAACACTCGCGTGCAACATGTTAGTCATGCATCAAGCCAGCCTGAATATACCTATTCATAAAAAGTTAAAGACGAGCATATAATGTGTTTGAGTTTGATCCTCCTCAAGATAGAAGACCAAACCTTCAATCTACCCGTAGAGCTCAAAGAACTCTCGAAAAATGAGGGCAACATATCCAAATCTATGGGGCTCACCTCATTTTTCATCCAATCAGGTGCCACCATGTCATCATGTAAGTTAGAGGTCTATAAATAGGGTTATCCACCCAAGGTCAAAGGGTTCTCAATTTTCATTTTCGAAAAATAAACTCCGCAAAGCACAAGAAACCTCTCAAGCGTTCTTTGTGTTCTTCACATGTTTTTTAAAATTTTCAAATGTTCATCAAATCATTCAAGCGTTTTTCGAAAATCTTTAAATTTTTATAAGACTTTTATAAAGTTTTGTGTGGAGATTCTAATTCTCACATCGAGGCTGGTCCCCTTGAATACACATCCAGAGTTTCTGTTTAACGGAATCTTGATATGTGCAAACAGCATGTCCCTAAACTTTGACTTGGAGCACCAATTCGATTCCACACCCGAATTGACTAAGACCCGTGCGCCCTCATATTAAAATTCAAACATGAAAGAACCGCACACATCAAAGAAACAAAAAGGTAATAAAATTACACTAGAAAGCTATAACACTACACTAAAACCATAAAATAATGAAAATGGGTCAAATAATTGGAAATAGACAAATACACTCAAATTAAGCTCCAAAAAAAAAGTCATACAAGTCGAATTCAATAAAAGAAAAATAAGACAAATAACTCTAATAAAATATGAGCTATCACCTTATTTTGGCAGCTTAAAAAGGTCGGAGAAACTGAAGCATTACTAATTGAGTTACCAATTTAATGATCATATCCCAATCATCTATATTGTGTTGAATAGACTAAATCAACCGATAGATCCCATAAAATCTGCTGGTGTTTAGACTCGTTACCCTAATTTTTGCTTGGAGGTCTACACTGAAAGTTGCTCTCACCTCATCAACATCAATAACTTTAGGAAGAAAATAAATAAAAAATGCAATATCAAAACCTAAATTTCCAAATAGCTTAGACTAATGACCAATTCCAACTCATTATATTTATTGCTCGAACAAAGCCTCCTAACCTTCATTTGACTTGGAATAAAGTAGCACGTGAAACTCCGAAAGTAACAAATTTTCAATAATTAATCAATTTAAGTGTTCCTTTTCTCCTAATTAATTATTCACTACGGCTTAATTGAGATTATTTAATTGTTGCTTTTCCCCATCAATAATACAAACTTTTTGACTCTCCAATCCAGTCCTATCCTATCCATTTGTGGTATATAATGATCCAAATTATGATGATCCAAATTGGAATGTAGTTGGTCAATGAATATATATATGGGTCAAAATTTATCCAATATGTGTTTGCTTGATTGTGCGTAACACCCTTACTTAGGGTAGGCAAACATTGGTATCAATGCCACCTTAACCCACCATGTTTTGTTACAATACAAAGTAACAATTAATTATTAACAAAAGCTAGCTAGCGTGAATGATGACAGTTAATGTTGAGCCAAAAAGATGTGAAGTTGACAACTTCAATGGTATAGCATGGAATGATCTTTGTGTAGTGTGTGGAGACACTACTTGCTATTTGTACAAATGAGAGATTACAGTCGAACTGAACACCTATCTTTTATAAGAAAACGATCATATTATATCTAAAAACGATTTCATGGAGATGTATTTGTAGGAGCTTGTTCGGCAACAACTAGGAGGCTCATTTTTGCCTCATTTTGGACATGTCACATAGAAAGCGTATTTATTTGTCTAATTTTTGGTCAAACCGAAGCTTTGAACTAGAAGCTCTTTCTCAGTCATGTCTACATCTCCTTCTGTGAAAAATGCAATTGCTTCTATTTAAGAAAAAGGAATAGAGAGACAAAAATGTCTCACACGTTTGCCTCCTAATGTTTGCCAAAATTTTATACCTTACTTAAGATCGTATGAACTCGTCTTTTATGTTATTCTGTATTTTGGTTTATTGGATAATAGTAAGTTGACCACCTTGAAAATGTAAAGGTTCTATGTGAGTAGTTTAGAAGGTTGACCACATATAGTGTGAGTTAGCTCTGTTATGTATAGGTCGACTATGAACTAAGTAGGTATAATATCTCATTATTTTATTCGTTAAATTAGCTAGGTCTAACCATGTTAAATTGTGTTTGGAAATTAATTTGGTAACTTGTCCGAAATTTGATTATAACTTTTATTATATTTTAATGAGAAAAAATAATCTCACGCATGATTTATTGGGTGAGACTCTCAGTCAATGAGGTGATGTCACATCACTGATTAACACTCATACCCGCTCTAATGAATTTGTGGTCGAGAAGCGCCCGCCCATATCCATATTCTTTTGTGTCTTGGTTGAGATTCTGAACTCTCTATTTTTATTATTACCAATTTTCAAAAAGCTTTTCACTCATATTTTGCCGGACACTTCAATTTCAAAATACTTTTTCAAACTCTTTTTACCAAACAATTATCAAACATTTATTCCACCAAAAAGTTCATTTTACCTCTTTTGCATCCTTTTACTCCTTGGACTTTTGGACAATAAAGTTCCCAAACAAGCACTAGATTTGCTTCTTTTTCTTCTACTGATCCTGATTTATTCTAGGCATCAACTAACTCCCATATTTTCAGCCTATCAAATCGTTAATGAACCCATTAGACCTAATTATAAGATGATTAAACTACTGATGTTTAAAATATATTGCATCTGTCCCAAGATAAATGTCATATTTTTTATTTCATGAACACTGTTAACTATTTGAGTAAAATGACAGGTTTACTCTTCTCCCTCCATTGAAACAACAAACGAACAAAAATAAAAATAAAAACTTTGGCTCAATGAATAATGAGCAAAGAGTAATACCACACATAAAAATCAAGAAAACAAGTTGTAATTGTACAAGGACTAGAAGCCTAGTTGATAAAACATTCATACTCGAACACTATTAGTAGACTCCAATTGTATAGTACCTAATAAAATCACAAGAAGACCTTAGAGAGTGTTCATTAGATACCACAATAATCTAATGTGTGCATCAGCTGGTTAACTAATAATTTAATATCAGGACAAGTAATTGATAAATATAAATATTGTAACGCACCTACCATACTATGATACAATATAGGATCAACACAAAGATTTACATTCGTTGCAAAACTTTCATCACCATTGGACATAGGGGATGACGCTGGCTGGCTTTGAAAAATCCATTCTTGATCCTGTGAGGATATTCGTAACATATCATTGTTTTGTAAATATCATACTTTATGCAATACAAGAGATCTCCACTCCCAAGAGATGTAATAGGTTTCCTAAGTTCTTAAAAAATTGTCTCGCAAACATTTTATAAAGGAGCCAACGATGTCTCTGTTAGAACCCGTAACAAAGGCGCTCCCTCAAGCTGAGTTCTGGAGGAAACACTCAACTTTGACCGAAGAAGAGTAAAAAACAGGAGTCCACAAGAGGTTGAGTCCAATATTTGCTAGCTAGCCCTCGCTGGAAAGAAATCAAACAAGAAGTTCATTATGTGCAAACTTTTATCGAACAAAACAATTTTCGTACGGGAATGAAATATTGGATTAACTGAAAAGTAGGTAGAACCTAAATAATCACAACAAAGAATAGTAAGGGATAAAGAGGGAGAACTCAATTCACCTAGAAGTGAAATAATACAAAAGATCTCATATTGTTCGTGTGAAAAAATATTTGTAACATACAGTGACAAATCCACACTCATGGGTGTGGGGTCAATTGCCCCCAGTAAAAAAAATTATCAAAAAGAGACCACTAATTTTTTTTATTTTTTCATATTTGTCCTACCAAATTTATATATTTGCCCCCACTAAAATATTTAATTTTATATATAATAAAATATTTTGCCCCTACAGAGTAAAAGTTTTGGATTCGTCCATGAAATTGAAGATAAAGTTTTGGGGTAATTGCATATGAACCCCCTGTAATTTACATATGAATATCCTAAAGTTTTATTTTAACTTTTGACTACCATGTACTTTACACGTTTTGCACATGATTTTGCTCGATTTCTGATTTTTGAGTTTTTTGACGGGTTTTTGATAATTACGACAAGCCTATGAAGTGTCTGATGATTTTTTTTTTTATTTTTTCGGCGATAATTGGTTGCCTGATACTCGTCGAAAACTTCAAACATTCATGTTTTCTTAAATGTTGAAGAAGAAAAAAAATGAGCATTTCTAAAAAAAAAAATTAGATTATGTGCATGACACATGATAAAAAAAAAGGGAATAATTTGTTAAAAATGAAATATTCCGTGGCGAAAAGGCCACCCCAACATATACATGGTAGTCAAAAGTTAAAACAAAACTTTAGGGTATTCATGCGCAAAACGTGTAAAGTACAGGGGGTTCATCTGCAATTACTCATAAAGTTTTCTATTTATGTAAGAATAAGTAGAGAGATAATTGCTTTTTTTTGTTTGTTTGTAATGATGACTTGTTAAAATATTAGTATAGTGAATGTAATTTTTTTTGTTCATGCTTTTGTTACCGAACAATTACTACTTATAGAAGTGCTTCTAAAATACTTGTAGAAGTATTACGAAACAACCAGTAAGTCGGATTCATTATCATTTGTTTGTACTACTCATGTAGAGGAGAGGATTCTAGAGTTTTCAGCTTGTGTATTCAAATATTTTAGTTATTATACTACATATGTTTCCAAATAAGTGTCGTTTTAAAAATTTTCACACAAATAAGAAAAAATGTTAAATTTTTTTTTTTTGCCATCGATAAAAACATAAAAATCATCATTACTAGCTCACTACTTTTAAAGTTATACATAAAAACTTTTCATTTTCTATATGAGACAAAAAAATCATGACTAAAGAGTATACTGAAATGGTAAAATGTATATCAATTGACTGATACAAAGTTATATCAGTTAAATTAATAAGGTGACGACACCTCATTTAAAATCATGGATCCGGACGGGTCGCTCCGCTCCCACAAATTTACTTGGGTAGGTGTAAGTGATTTTAAATGAAATGTCATAACCTCATTAGTTTTATTAAGTTGCAACTGATATAACTTTGTATCTTACGTAAAATTTGGACTCTAAAACTGACACTTATTTTGAAAGTGAGGTAGTGTACGTGTAGTGGTTCGATGCAATGAAGCTTATTAGCGAAGATTTATGAAAACCTAAAAGTGAAATGATTGGGTGAAATCCACAAGGTTTTAAAGTCAAAAAAATCAGTGATAGAGCCCGCCAAGAAAAACAAGGAGACACCTTTATTTGGCGCGTGCTATTCAATAATACCCAAAGCAAAGAAGATATGAGCGCAATCGCAGGCGCGACACAACACCAAGACGAATCATTCCCATTACCTGATTCTCCTTTTGGCTGCTGCAGTAGCCACGATGATTGTGCCGGTCATGATCATGATGATGACGACGATGTAGAGGATTCTCCTGAGGTTCCACACCCACCACCACTGGACGACAATGGCTTTCCATTTCAGGACGCCGCCGACGACCCTCCACCAGAGGAGCCACACGAAGACGACCCGGATTATTTGCAGGAAGGACAAAGTAGTTTCGCTGCAGATTTCTACCGCTCCGGGGCGGATTGGTCTTCGTTGTTGTCGGAAGATCGAATTGAGAAGAAGAATAGTTCGAGCCACGAAACGCAGTCGGAGAGGAAACTGAAACAAACGAATCTCTTCCAGATGTGGGGTTTGAAGAAGACCCATGTCTCCGATGATGTCCCTTCTCTGCAACCGAAGAAGAAGATGAAGAGTGGGGATTCAAAATCGGGTGATTTGGTTAGCAATTTTGTAAAATCCAAGGATTCCCGGAAGAGAAACCGGAGCGGTGGAGCTGCTGCTACCGGAAATCAGCCGCGTGCTTGCCCCTTCTATAAGAAAATGCCAGGTTGGGTCGTTATTAAAGTTTTGATTTTTCATTGATTCAAAGATTGGTGAGGCTTTGTAGTGTTTTACATTGTAATTTGTGAGAAACCCCTGTTTGTATTGATCAAAACCTGCTCCGAAATTGATCAGTAGTATGATCTAAATTGATTATTTGTTTGAACTTTAAGAACAGCCAAAGCCTACTTGGTGATTGTTTAATAGCAACTGATTATTTTCCTGGGCTATCTTTGTTGTATAGGAACCCCCTTTACAGTAGATGCTTTTCGTTATGGCCAGATTGAAGGATGCTCGGCTTATTTTCTTAGCCACTTTCATTATGATCATTATGGTGGACTAAGCAAGAAATGGTCACATGGGCCTATCTATTGCACACCTCTCACAGCCCGACTTGTTAAAATCTGTCTTTCGGTAGATCCATTGTAAGCATTCAGTCCCTTTGTTCTGCTTATGAATATTGGTTATTCTATACAAACTTAAAGTACAGGAACTAATTATTGATGGTTATTTTGCTTGATTCCTCGTATGCAGGTTTATTCTCCCTTTAGATTTAAATATCGGGTATATTATTGAAGGAGTTAAAGTTACCATGTTAGAAGCCAATCATTGCCCGGGTGCCGCTCTGATTCACTTTTGTCTTCCGAATGGGCAAACCTATTTGCACACTGGAGACTTCAGAGCTTCTAAACTGATGCACACTTACCCACTTTTGGCAAATAACCGAGTCAATGTACTTTACTTGGATACAACATATTGCAACCCAAAGTACAAGTAAGGACGACGCTTATGTGTCAAATGTTTTTTATTTACATTTTACTTCCTGAAAATTTCTCAGATCGCATATCTTAACTTTGCTAATTGAAATTTTATTTCCTAGGTTTCCTCCCAAAGAAGAGGTGTTAAATTATGTCGTCAAAGTCGCAAAGAACCATCTCAAAAAACAACCAAAAACTCTTATTGTTGTTGGTGCATATAGTATTGGGAAGGAATGCGTTTACCTTGCGATTTCCAAGGCATTAGGTGTATGTTGTTTCTCCTTATCTTGTAAATACTTATCCTTGTATTTCTATATTGAAGATTTGCTGCTTATGATTGTATTCTGGATACTTGGCAATTGGCATGTTTTATGTTTGTAGTAGTATCATGGTATGATAAAATAAAACCAGGCTGTTGATGATTTTGCCTAGTTATTGTCACATCCAAATAAAAAATTGGAACTTAACTGGATTTATGAGTTATTTTTTTCCAATTAACTCACCCTATTTTTAGGTTTTGAAACAAAATATTATTTGAAGCAAACCCTTTAAGAACTATATGATATAGACGTTTCCTTACTGAAGCTTTTTAGGAGATTCTGTTGGTTGGGTTGCAATGCATCTGAAGCAAACAGTAAAAATCCCAACACATTTTTCTTCTTGGATTTTTTTTATATTTGAGTTTTCCAAAATGCAACACTTCTCCTGATAGCTTCCAGAGTTTTTTTGAGATAATTTGGAATTGGGCTGTTCGTATCAAACCTGTGAACAACCTAGTAATAGTATTATAATTTAGGATTCCGATCTATTAGAAGTTACTAAAGAAAAATAAGAAGTCTGTTCAGTTTCAGCTCTTTCCAGAGTGAAATACAGAAGGGTCCAAGATTCGATTTCTATTGACACTCCAGCTAATTTTCTTGTATGTATAGGTTAAAATATATGCAAATGCTTCTAGGAGGAGGATTTTGCAGTCTTTCAATATGCCGGAGCTCTCGGGAAATCTCTGTACTCATGGACAGGACACCTTTCTTCATGTACTGCCCATATCATCCCTGCGGCTTGAGGTCTGATTTGGGCCTTCATCTTATGATTTCAATGTGTAATAATTGAACTTTAATATACTGATCACTATTACTATCTTTTTTCTTTTAAGACCTTGAAGGATTACTTGAAGACCTTTGTAAATCAATATACAGCAGTTTTGGCATTTCGGCCTACAGGTAAGTCATTTTTTTTGTTTGTTGTTGTTGTAAACTATTTGAGCGTCTCATTTACTGTGCTTATATTCATTTTATCTTTCTTTTTTCCAGGTTGGACTTTCTCTGAGGCTATAGGGAACCAACTTGATCTAATCAAGCCGATTTCCAGAGGCAACATCACAGTTTATGGTGAGAATAATATAATTGATTTTAACTTGTTGGGAACAAATGGACACATCTGCAACTACAAATGCATCATAAGCACCTAAAGTTATCATGAATTTATCTTTTACCTACCATTATATGGAATATCCTGATTCAACCATGCTTTCGGTTCTTTGAGATGATGAATATTTGACCACTGCTATATTTAATTTTCTTATTATGAAATTTTTAGTACTTTTAGATCGGCCAGAATGATTTATGAAACCTTCTACTTGTGTTCCTACAGGAGTTCCGTACAGCGAGCACTCCAGCTTCACAGAATTGCGGGATTTTGTTCAGGTCTAATTGTCTTAATTTATAGATTCTCTTTTGTTTGTTAGTGTTAAGGAAGTAGTACATGCTTAAATAATGAAGAATGCCATTGTGGTTCACAGTTTTTAAGGCCTGGCAAAATAATTCCCACCGTCAATGTCTCGAATGCTGCTAGTCGAGAGAAGATGCAGTCCTGCTTCCGGGAATGGCTGAAAGGTTGATGTCCATCCAAGTTGCTGGACTCCTGTCATTATCTGCTACACGAAGGTACAAAGAACCTACATGGTTAAAGGACCCGTACGTCAATTGCTATGATAATCTCTATTGAGATGCCTAATTTGTCATGATGATTCTTCCTCGCTGGAATATATCTAGAATGGTATATCTTTTCCACATAGTGTAAAACACTGTAGCCTTAATTATCAGTCTTTGATTCTTCTTGTTAGTTTACCTGAAAGATAACACTGCTGATATGTAAATCAATTGGCTATTAGCAGATATATTGTCATTGTTAAAGATTTTAACATAATTTAATGGCTAGTTTGGCATGAGTTCTTGATTATATATTTGCTTTCTGACAATTGCTGCTTGGTTGTCCGACGGAACAAGCCAGTTGACTTTGAGGAAACTGGTTGCTTCACGATGTTGATATCTTTGGCTGTTAATGAATTGTCTGCCCGGCTACAAATGATATTGTCTTGTTTGTATTGCCGAGATGAACTAAATCAAACAAAGAGCAGTGGGAGATCAGTCAAAGTTGTACATATAAATATAATCATTGTAAGTTGAAGTGAGAATCTACTAGAAAACAAGTGATTGATTTTACTAGGTGTTAATATGTCTGCTTAGAGTTGTATATGGGAAACGCAACTAAACGAAGCATTGCAGTTGCTGTATCCAAGAAGAAACCCATGAAGAAGAAACAACCTTATTTGGATTCTGTACCTACAGGCTTCCCCTACCCTAGCAATTGGAATTGGATGCATGGGGAAGGGAAGCCTATGAGGGAGAGAACTCAAAGAAAGTCCCATAACAATACATTTCTTGAAGCAGAAGAAACAGGTTTGGTTTGGTTTGGTTTGGTTTTTGCATGTGAAACAGAAAGGATGGGGAATGTGTACGTTATATAGGCAAGAGGTGAGAGATAGTTTTAAGGCAATGGAGCCAAAAACACACTCTCTTCTTGTAGCATAGAGTTAAGTTTCTGTATAGTTTCGGCTTATTTACGTACAATAACAGTAGTCTTAGTAGCAGTACACAACAAATACTATCCTTTTTTCATAGTGTCGTACGTCCAAACCTAGAAAAACCTAGTCCGATTCCACCAACGTGGAGTTGCTTGGCAAATGTAGATTTCCCATAGCGGAATAACCAAAGAGTGATTTACTTTCTTGTCTTTGGGTACTATTAACAGTACAAGGTGTCTCCCAAATCTTCTTGTTTAGTCCAACTTCTATTTTAAGGTATATCACTCATTGGTTGTGGCGTAAAGACAATATGCAGTGACATCAAACACTGGGATGCAAAAAATTAAGATAGGTTTCAGATGCTGGAAACTTGTCTCCTAGTACCTACCTACCAGAATGTTTGTTTTTTTGCATCTAACCTTAAATGGCTTTCCTACATGGCCAACACCTATTCAAGTTTTACACATGCTTCACCTTAAACTTCCGTTGCATGTATTTACTACAAATGTCACTGCTATATAAACAGATAGATAACAATGACTAGTGTCTGCTAATGACAAACACTAGTGACTTGTTTGCTCCCAACTTATTGTGCACATTTGGCACTATCACATCCATACTCGAATGCTGCAAAGAAGAATCAGACTATGCTCGATGAACAAACGCCAATACAAGAAATGCAGTTGGTATAAACACAGGGAATAGCAATATGAAATGGAACTTGTCTGGTTTATATAACATTTACCTCAAGAAATACACAGGTAGGCTCTCATAGTGAACCTCTCCCACAATCACATTCCACACACATACTAATTTGCAGCATTCTTTCAACTAATTACTTAAACGAGGACACTTACAGGATCTAGACAGAAGAAATCACCAACTCATTACTAAAGCTTAGAAACCAAGCATGACAGATAGTGTGTTAAGACAGGATGGGAATCGATTTCAACTTCAACAAAGTTGTAACATTTTGAAATGCACAGCTCCATACATTACAATTTGTTCCACTTGGCCAATCAACCATTTCCACTTATATCCAAACGATGTAGCTATTTAGTCTATTTGTCTATTATATTGGAGAATCAAGATTCAAAAGACATGTCCCGATGCAAGCCAAACCATTCTACATTGTCATTCACAAGCAAATTTATATACGTCCATGCAACACGTAGATCTTATCACCAACATGATAGGTTTCTCAAGGGCTGGACCATATACAACATAAATCTTCCATAAAGGGTAACACCAGCAGTGTATCATAGAACAGAATACCAGACAAATACCAAATCACATTAGAATTAAAGGAAAGGTGGAAGTAAAGAGAGATCATACAATATTCCATAGCAACAAACAACTGTTCCTCTAGCTGAAAAGATAGGCAAGACATGCAGCCATCAAAAGTAGTATAAATCAAGTTCAAGAAGGGTACAATTGAACCCAGAAAAATGAATGGGAAAGGAGGATACAAGACATGTAACCAAACAAAAAATGTAGTGTTTATGTCATATGAAAATAGATAGGAGAAGATAAAGCATTAGCAAGTACATGAGGATCAAGACATAGACTTGCACCAAAAGAACCAGAATATCATAATCATACTAAAGGCTAATCAAACCAAATAAGTTTTTGGCCATATTGCATTCTTTCCATCTGAACAGCTAAACGCCATTCACTAAGACCAAACAAAACTCAAAAGTGCCACCAATGCTTACCGATTTACAATTCTCTTCCCAGTTCTCAATATTCAAAACAATTACAAAACCTGAGTGAAAACTATAGGCCATAACAATCTACTGCGGGATGTATTCATGAGAGCCAATTGTATTCGTCACTGCTTTTCTAATCATGCACATCAACATTTTCCAGCTCGATTATTGACATGCAACTAGTTTCATGAAACTGCTTTCATTGACAGCACCTTTTCCAAATGTGGGCACTATAGCACAAAGACATTGAAATGAATTACCACCACATTGTAACTACTAGGTAAGCAATTCCAACTAAACAGACTACCCTAATGAACAATGCAAATGCTTCTTCATTGTTCAGGTTTCTCTCAGAACATATGAAGAAATGATCAATTGCTATTAATGAGTAAACCAAAATTAGTAGAGAAGAACTGGATAAAGTAAATACATTCATATCATAAGTACATGAAAATGTCATAGGGGGTAACAATAACATCATTTCAAAGAGAAAAAATAATACTAAAATGGGATGGTGAGATGCAAATGAGTTTGATCTTCCAAGTAAGATAGAATGGGCTATATGTATAAAGATAATTCCTTAAGCCTTTAACAGAGGTTACAAAGTTCAAAGAAGTGATGAAATAGCAACCAGACTCTGCAGATCATTACCACAACAATTACTCATCACAAAACAAAATCTAGGAATCTAAATAAATATAAAAACAAAAAAGACACACCAGGATTTCAAGCCTGAGTTCCGGTCAATGCCTTCATCTGAATATGACTGGTATCAGCCGCAGTAGGCAAGGCCTCATACGATCCCAACCTCCTCGCGCCAACGGCCTTGGCAGTAACAGCATAAGTGACCAAGAGAACAATGAAGACAACCATGACATGAACCAGAAAGAGCAGATCCAAAATAGCCACAGCTCTCAATTTGAATTCGTCCAAAACGCACTTCGTCGATCCCTCCACGCCGCTGACCACATCAAGCAACTTCTGGCAGCCTTGAGGAATGAAGGCGTCGACGTAGAGAGACAGCCCGGTCTGGAGCTCCCAAAGCCCCTGCAAACAGAGGGATGCACCAAGACCAGCATCTGCAACAAAGAGCCTAGGCTGAAAGGCGAGGAGGAGGCAGAGGAGCGACGAGAGGGCGGAGATGAGGGCGGAGACGGAGTCGCATTTGGCCTGGATGTCGGAGAGCTGGAAGGAGGCGGCGGAGGAGTTGACGGAGTAGAGGAGGAAGAAGAGGGCGGAGAAGAGCGCGAAGACGAGATCGGAGGGGAGGGAATCGCAGAGGAGGAGGAAGAGGGTGAGGAGGAAGAAGAGGAAGAAAACGGCGGCGTATTGGAGGGAGGAGAAGCGGTGGACGGGGGTGCTGCCCTTGAGGAGAGGGTCGGCGTCGGAGGAGATGAGGATTTGGTGGGCGAAGGCGAGGAAGAGGAAGAGGAGGAGGAGGTGGAGCTGGAGGGGTTTCAGGCGAGGATGGGAGGAGAGAGAGAAGGGGTGGTAGGGTTTGGCGATGTAGGATTGGGGAGATTTCAGGTGGTTGCGAGTGGTGGAGATGAGATGGTACAGTCCCAGTGAAACCAGTGCGGATGATGAGAATATGTGGTATATTAGGGCTGACATTTTTGTTCTCAGAGAGAGATTGATTGGGAGAGACGAAGAAGATGATGAATATGGAATGCGACTGGTCGTATTAGAGGAGTTGGTGGGTGGGTTAGCTAGCTAAGATTTCGTGACCTGCTTCGACGACATATTTAATATTGTCCTGTTATTGATTAACTGAACTTTTTGAGATCCGCCGGATCGGAGATGTCTGAGTCGTCGTCCTCCTTTTCTTTCTTTGGAGAGGATAGTATATACTTCTATTCACACCTTTGACTGTGAATTGATATGATATTCATGTCCAAAATCGACATTTTAGTTTGATTTGGCAGCAAGGCCCGACCCATCACGACATGAGCAAGGGCTCAGGCCCGGCCCATCTTCAATAAAAAAGTTAGAAGTCCACTTAAATGTGTGATGTTTTTGCATGTTGTTTGTATATTTGATGACTCAAAGCGACACATTTAACATGATAATTAATTATTGGACTGTGTTGACACGGCATAACACAAACACAATTTATCATATTTTACACAATCAATATGTTTGACACGACATTATTCAGCACGTTTGGTGTGACACGACCCAACATGCATGTTTGCCATATTGTTAGGAACAATTATTCCCTTAATTATGTGTATTGGATGTTTCACAGCACCAATAATTAATCGTGTGTGCATGTTTTGGAGGCCAACATAAATACGATGCGATTTATGAGCTCAACACGATCATGAACACAATTACAAAATATTTGAGGTCAATGTATCGTTTTACGACACAAATTAGGGTCATTTTACAAAATTGGTTGACAATTTGACTTCATTTTATCTAATACAAATCTGTCTTCCACACATTCAAACAAACAAGTACTACCTTCCTTTCTTGTATGGTGATCATTTTTCTGTTGTGGTTTTGAGACCGTTTCTGAGAAACAAGAGCATGTTATTAAAAAAGAGCACTATATTCAAAGGCAGGTCTGTTTATTTTCAAATATGAAAACAAGTAGTGTAAAGACTAAAGAATGCCACCACAAAGTCAATTGTCTTTACAACAAATTATACATAAAACTCCCCGGAATTACAAACCAAACCAAATTATAGGGATGGAGAGCTGGAGACGCATGAATAAATCCACTCTATATATGACTTTCATAAATAATAGAAAACAAATAATTAGAACTCACATCAACAAAACAAGAATACAAAAAGAACACAAAATTTGCCATGCACAAGCTCCGCGCCAGAACTGCAGTTGCTCTTCACATACTATAATATGAGGAAGAGGAGAAAGATGATTACTGCCACAACCAAAATCGCCAGTATACACCAACACTGCCAAGTAGAGCAAAGAACAACGTAATCCAGGTGAGATTTATGTTTGAAATGAAATAATAACACATATAATGTCTTCACTGGGTATCCATTCTAGTTTTTAATTAATGAATGAGAAAGGTTCCTTCACGCATGGAGGTCTTGATATCCCAAGTTTCAGCTTCTCTTTCTCACAAGGCAAATCGTGAATTTCTTTTTCCAGGTGATGTCAAGGAATGCATTATGCCCTAGCATAAGCTAACCACCCGCAGGGTCCTGGCTTTAGTTACCTAAAGAATTTAAAGCATAGAAGAGTGATATCTAATGCATTTCCATGTATAAGAGGTAGATCCGAGTTTCTATATATACACAAGTCACAAAGCTAACTCCTATATTCCTCAATCCTCCCCAATGCTTTTTCAAAATGTAAGTCAAGGAATACATTAAGTGCCTAAACATGGGCAAGATACAACAATGGGCCATCCAGCGGTCGCTGAGTCTTGCGGTGCGAGGTACAGGGAGCTCTAAATGATTCTGAGGGCTGGGAATCAACACTTCGGGTCGATCTTTACTAGGGGCTTACCGTCATAATAATACATAGCAGTACAGTACCCTTCGCCTTTACTGCATGGTTCATGAAATTTTCAAATCAATTGAGTCATTACTATGCTCGTGAATAGTTTCCCCCAAACCCATCAAAACCACCTACATATATATAATAAGAGCAATATACTGAATTCTCTAAAAACTAATTGACCAGCTACAAATTCTAGAAATGAAAGCAGATTCTCTCTGAGGAAATGCTAAGGTGCGATTTTCCTCATTTAATATCTATATTCTTCTAGTTTGGACATCCATGCATGATCCCAGAGTTTCTCTACCTCTAGTGATTTATACAAGATGCTTGTAATATAGTATTAATGAGAAATAAAGTTTAATCTAGTTATAACAACTGAACGTTGCCAAATGCGCAAGCTAACTGGCTACATGTCGGGTTCCACAGCCCGAATTAGAATCCTTGACTGCTTTGAGTTTAATAGTACTAGTAAGTATTAAATACTTACCCAGGAGGATCTGGATTTCCCACTTTTAGAAGCCTTAATTAACTGAACTCTAGCTTGGGCTGTTGCAGCAGCAGAAGTTTCAATGTTTGATGAAATGTCATCTGCGTTATAAACAATATTATGTTATATCTCATACAATAAAAGCGGAAAGCTTCATGGAAAGAAAGCAGAAGTGATATGTATATAAGAGGAAAATTCTCCCACATTTTTGGCATCTTACCTATAACCGCACCCTGCTCATGAACAAGAACAGCAAGGTCCTTAAATATTTCATTTGCCTCTCCAATTTGCAATTGTACATCTCTAATGCCCTGGTCCCTTTCTTCGATTATGGCCTCGTTGAAGCCAATTTCATTATCCAGCAGAAATACTTCCTGCCTGCATTTTTTTTATAGACTAGCTCGCATTTAGAAATTACAACAAAGTATATTTGACCTATGCCTGAGATAAGCCAATAAAGAGGTTATTCAATTATGATTACAATAAAATGAGATGATAATTCTATCTTATAAGCCAAATATATATTGTTGCTGCGACATGAAGAGAGAACAGAACTGATGTGTGGTTTTAGAAGCTGAGGCCAGTGGCAGATTCATCTTATTGTCATAATGTCATCAATTTAATTAATGAATTCTACTGTGCTAACAAATATGATGCAACCAGTCCTGAACATTCACCTTCTGACAAGTAGCAAAGGACTTTATGCAACTGGAAGAACTCTCTGATTTATTCTTCCTCCTTAAGTTAGTATATATGAAGTACAATGCATATCAACATAAATAACAGCTCCACATTGCTTCACAATCTATAATGAGTCTATATAAGTTTGCTTATGGACATGATTACTACCCCAAAGCAGCTGAATTCCCACCAAAAGATAGAAAATTTTCCTCAAACATCTTTGACAAAGTAAATTTTAAAAACATGAAGGTGCCTTAAATCTGTTGATGTGTTTTGTGTGCGGCTAAATTTGGCTATTACACCCAAATGATGAACATATAACTTCTGACACAAACATTCAAAACCTGGTACATTCTTGAATTAGACACAAGTAAGACAGAAAAAAGTGTATATTGACATTCCAACACCAATATATACTTACAAATTCATATGAAAAGCCTACTGAATATTCAAAGCAACAAAGAATCAAACTAAGTGGAACACCAGAAAGTTATTGTTACCTCCTCTGTTCCATTAGAAAAGGCTGACTCTCCCTATCCATGCTAGGTGCCGAATAGTCATCAGAGCCAGATCTGAACACAAACCACAACACGAACACATCATCTCATGCAGATCAATGCAAAATTGGTGATTTACCGTGAGCATAACCAGAAACTATACACTGAGAAACAAGTGAGCAGAGCAGTGTATGTACATTGATGTTGAAGATGGAGGAGCACCAGCAGGAGCATAGGTAGATTCGCGCTCGGACGCAAGTTGTTGAACTTTCTGAAATTCTTGCAATGTGGTTTGAAAATCTCTCGCAAGCTTGGCATCTTCTATTTTCTTACTCGGCTGATTAAATTCAACACAAACAGGAACAAAATTGGCCAAATTCCGTTAAAATGAAAAGCGATCGCACCAAATTTATAGAAACAGAAGAAAGAGGAAAAAGTTGGTAAAGCGCAAGCGAGATCCTACATTGACACCGGAGTCGTGATCGGCTTCGCTCAGGGATTTGAGCTTGGCAGAAGTTTCCTTCACCAACTGCAATATCCGTTGTCTCGTGTTGTGCCTGTAATCGTCCAGGATTAAAAAAAAGAGAAGATTCTCAAAGAAAAAAAAAAAACAGGATGAGGAGGGAGAACGGACAGCTTCTGACGGTGATCGGCCGTGTCCTTGGATGTTCCGATGGAGTCGACGAGGCGGCGGAAGGAGGAGACAGCGGTGTTGATCTGGAAAATGCCGGCGGCCACCGCTTGCGACGGGGTCTGAGATGCGAATCGGGAGGCGGATGGGGAGGGCTTGCCGCCATGCTGGAGATCTTGGAAGCTCATTTTGGCGCCACGAGAGGAGCCTAAAATCAACACAATACGGAATGGTGAGGAAGAAGAAGAAGAAGAAGAAGAAGAAGAAGAAGGAGATTATTGCAGGGCGCCGGCTGTAACTGTAAGCATCTCTGTGGATCACTGATTACTTTCTCTCTCTTCCTTTTTTAAATTTATTTTATGGAATTTAATACTATATCCTTTTTTCCCTAATTATTCTATTTAGATAACTAATTAATTATTAAAGTTTTTTAAGATCAGCAAGCCAACGCTATAGAGCTCGAAAAGCAACGGTAAATGATGGCTTGCACGTACTCAATACAGAATCTTACTATATTTAACTACTTTGTACACTCTCCTGCTATGATGGGGGCAGGGCGAGAGGACGTGAAACAGTCAGGTGGAAAGCTTACTGACGTGGCCGGTCATAACTTGTAGTGTCAGTTTATTATGATCAAATTGTTAAAATTTTGAAGTTTGTGGACTATATCGACTAAAAATTGAGTCTAGAGGTCAACTCTAGAATGAAAACAAGTCCAAAATGTTAAATAGGAGTGACAAATCGTGTTGAAAGTTTAGTATTCTATTAAATGAGTCAACTCAACCCCGATCTGTTTACAAAATGGGTTGAAAAACATGACATGAATACGACTCATTTATGAACGGGTTGACACGGCATACCTAACACATTTAAGTAGTTGAGTTCAATATTATATGACCCAACATGACACATTTACATAAATTATTAATAATGATACGACATGATATATTCGACATGTTTAACTTATATGAGTAATTTTTAACACAATAAGTTTTAAAATTTTACATTTTAATCCTTAAATAGGTGGGATTAATAATCAAGTTAAACAACTCGTTTAATTAAACGGTTAGGCGGATTAAACACAAACACAACACGATTATTAAACGGGTTGAGATAGTCAATACGAACACAATTATGCTAAACTCATACCCGCTTAACTCGTTCGTGTTCATGTCATGACTTAAATTGCGGGCCCTAGACCTAGAAACATTCTACCCTTGATTTTATTTCTAATGATAAATGTGTTTCCAGACAAATATGTGCAATAAACAAATGTTTAACCAGATTCCACGCACATTTTGACAAAATTTGCTAACATCAAAAAGTAGCAGAATGGAATAAATGGTACTATGCAGTCAAACATGTGAAGAGAGGCTGAAAATATCAGAAACTATGTGTTTCTGCAGATTTCTTTGTTACAATGAAGAACTACAACATAAATAATTGTATTAACCTGCAACCTTTTTGTCACACTATTGAGCAACTTCTTTCTCTCAAACCACATGTCAATATGTTAAAAACAGACTAGAACCTCTATAGAATGAACCCTTGTTTCCCATCCATCAGGCCGTGTAACCCAAATGCCAGAGCTTCTAATTAACAATCCTAGACTAGAGAAGGTGGAGCATCCTCGTTCGTTCTTCATATTCACGTCAACTACGTTCTGCAACAGAGAAGCCAATCAGAAGCTGCCACAGTAATATTTGAGTAAAACTAAACGATAAATGTATGCTGTTACGTAGCAGCTTACCTTGATATACTGCCACCGTTTGTTCTAACAGATTGGTTCTACCATTGCAGAAAGAATATACTTCTCCATGTCTATTGGTTGCGTCAACTTGTTTAGCTTCTTCATGTGATCTATACAGGTGTATCTTGGCTTTGCAATAACACGGAAAAAGAGATTGACCCACCAATTGATGGGCGTGGTAAGCAAAGTCGAGATTAACAGGCCATACTCAAATGGAGACTCAGTACTTTACAAGGGCAGGAAGTGAAGCATGTAGCTCAGACAAGCATTGGAAGACCCAATTTAGAAGGAATTCACTTGGTAGCTCCAGAATAAGTTCTGCCTGTGAGGAGAAATTTCGGAAAACAAAATGGAATGTTAGAAAACAGCCTATATTTTCCTTGAAGAAAGAGAAGAAGAAATATTGAACTTTTACCTTAATTAGGTTTCCCTCCAAAACCAAAGAATTTTCATGAACCTTGGGTGTCATTTGTTCTGTTATCAGTTTGAAAACCTTCTTAGTCATGTTTGTTTCCATGATAACCGTCTTTCCTGAAGCATAGATTCTGGAAATCCCAAGATCGGCTGCCATCCTTCTACAATATAGCTTCTTCAATAGTATCTCCATGGAGTACGGCTCTTTTCCATATTCCCTGCGCAAATTCTCCGTGTATTCCATCAAGCTCCACATGCCTTCCTCAGCAGCTTTCTCGGCTTGATTTATTATTTCCATGGGGTTCTCCAGATAATTTATGTACTCAGAAGAGAGATGAGGGTTTACATTCATATCAAGCTGGCATGGCATACCAAAAACAACAGGTATATATTAATAAATTTGACGCAAGTACTTTATCTCATTCTGAACTAGCAATGATCTGGGTTTATAATACACACAATCAGAAGAGAAGTCTTTGGTGAGCCTAAACATGTTTCTGAACACAATAAGAGCTTCTTTCGTTTATGATGAGAGAGTATAGACTTAATATAACAGAATTTGTAGAGATAGTAAGATCACCAATTCATTTAACACAGTTAATTTTCTGAATGACTTGGGACCATAAGCTATATTCCTTTCAAGCCAGATGGACTGTAACAAAGCAGCATGCATTTGCACTCACTAAGAACAAACATAACTAAACCAAAATTCTGGGGATCCATTCTAAATATTAACATTAGATGCTAATCTAATTCTGGAAAACTACGAATTCAACACTATGAAACTAACAATATTAATTAAAAGATGCGCTTAAGAATTTTTTTAGATTGTCATCACTCATCAGTTGTAGCTTCTAACTAAACCTGTTTCAAGGAGATGCCTACAAAAGAGTTCCCTGGGAGGGAGGATATTCAAATTGAATCATTTTGACCCTTGAGTTGAATTACATGATATTGAAAAAGCTACTGAACAAAACAAATAAAATATAGATATTTACAATATCTTTTCTATAAACATTCCTCAGGGTAGTAGGTAGTACCTTTACTGACTGGTATGGAACTGAAAAAATGCGATGTTCATCAACCTGAAACCCAATTAGAAGAGTGAAAATTCAATTGGAGGTACAGTATAAGGAACCGAGCATTACAGAGAAGAAGAAAAAAAACAAAGTTCCTTGATTGGCAAAAAAACAAAAAAAAGCTATGTATAAGCAGATATAGAAAGATGCATCATACATATACATCTGGTACATGTTATATCACACACACAAGCACACCATTAGATTCCTCTTTAGGCACTGAAAAGTTGTGGAGTGTCTTCAGGTCCAATATTTTTATGCTTAGATGGAAAAATATTTTAAAGAAGATTGCAATTGTGTAAGAAACACCAAAACGAGCAGGAAGAGAACATAATGGTTCACACAGGTGACAAATGATTCTTTCCAAGACAATTAAAGAAGACAGAAGGTAGATCCTGAACAAACTTACCTTGGACAAGCTCTCAAAAAGCATTTGAAAGAAAAGATCAATTCCTACATTTGTAACATCCCCGGTCTGTTGCTCACCAAAGATAGCACCAAAGCCTCTTATCCCCATGTCTCGCTCAGCTAATTGGAAACCTTGACCAAGTTCACGGCATTCTTCTAGGGCATCAAGCCTTTCCTAAAGTGTAATAATAATAGTTTGAACGTCACAAGTTTTTTTAGAAGGAAAAGGCCATAATAGAAAGCGAATGGGAGGAATCCTGAAGAGATGGATGATGGAAATGAAAAAAGAAAAGAGATTTGATTCAGATCATGCTTATGACATTTGAGGATCAAGTAGGAATATTATCACAGTAAAAGTAGAAGATGGCACCAAAAAACATACAAGTGCTTCATCAGTCAAAAGTGCCTTGTCAGGGTAAAATAAGTACGCATGAGCTTCTCTATCGGCCCGTCCAACCCTTCCACGCAACTGTTGCAATGAGAAAAAATGATAAGGTTGAACATGAGCAGGGAGAAATTCAATATCTACTTCCGTAGTTCCATGTATAAAAATAAAGTCCTTGAAGGTTTTAAAGATAATTAAAAATATCATTTGTGATGAGATGAGAGATGATCATCTCTGAAATCTGTCTCCAAAACATTAACATGCAAAATTCCTAACTAAAGATTCCAGATTTGCTCCCAGAATACAGCATCAATTCATAAGTTCAGAGAAAAGTTAAAGACAACAAGACCTGATATAATTGGGCTAAGCCAAATAGATGAACATCCTGAATAACGATGGTGTTCGCATTTTGAATGTCAAGCCCACTTTCTACAATATTTGTGCATACTAGAATCTTAGTTTTGCCTATTGCAAAATTCTCCATGGCTTCCTCAAGTTCCTTTGAAAGTTGCTGCCAAAAAGAGCATATATTGCTACATCAGAACAGCCATTATAAAAATAGCCAGTCAACAAGGAATGAGGACATGAAAGAGTGTACGAGTAAAATGCATATTTCCTGGAAAAATTAAAAAAAAAGACAGCTAAATTTTAAAAACTTCATAAAGTCCTCCTAATTTTCTGTCCTTTGAAATATATGCAACTTGATCCCAGAGATATGAGTTTGAAAAATTCAAATAATTTCAGAAGTATATTTTTGGTTGCTTTTGAGGGTATACTTTAACAGCGGTTATATATACAGCAAGTTAAGAAATACCATGGTTTCCATTTGTGAAAGGCACTACTGATTTATATTGGCATGGCAGCCACTAGACAAATGCCTCCAAATTCTTCATATATTCCACGAGTTCAGAAAAAACAGTAATTTTCATTTGGGTAAAGCACTACAGATTTATGTCGCCAAGCCAGCCACAATACAATGCCTATAAAAGTTTAGAATTACGCATTACAGAAGCAACTAAAAGTCTAAAACAGGTTTTTATTCTTTATATGCTTCATGAGCTTATGAAATGTAGAACAAATTTCTTCAAAGCCACCAGACTGTAATGTCTGTATAGCTCACATGTGAAATCATAAGAAAACCAGATAAATCAGAAGATGACTCTATATTGTGATCCCAAAATAATTTCGTTCGCCAGTTCATAGCTAACGGATCTAATTACTTGCCATATCCAGGTTATTTGAACATGAAATCTTATACTGAAAATAGAGCATGCACTCTTTTTTCCTGTCTGGTGCTTCAATATACTATGCAATCAATCAAATATTTAATGGGGCAAGTTTTAGTAAAAACAATAAGTTGGTCTGGATTTGAGAAATGTTAGCCCATGCAAATGAATTTGAAGATTACAAAAATTGGATCAATAGCTAGACATAAATATACCAGCTGTTTGCTAGAACTAATATACTACTAGATTAGGTTGTTTATTGCTGCTGCCTGTAAAACTAAACCAAGGCTTGTTAACACCACCTGAGGAAAGAGAGATGGTTCAACTATTACATATATCAAAAGTTTACAATTCTGCCACTCTAATTAATAATTATGTTGACTAAGTCTAGGTCTTGAATACTCAATCTAAACTTATCTGCTTTAGTCTTGCTCCTTGATAAACCAAATAAGATTTTGCATAACTAGCATTGCCTTTTAGATCTCAGCTACCCCCTCCCCAAATTAGGTAATGTTAAGATACCTTTCCATGTGCAAGAGCTATTTCAACATCTGGAAATGAACCTTTAAGAAATTCCATCGCTTCTTCAAGACCTGTTGCATAAGGTTGTCGTGAAACCCAGGTTAAAAAAAAATGCTAAAGGAAGTTTAGAAACAAACAAGGGAACCACACCCTCCAGTACGTGTAACTAATAAGCCGAGAACTATCTAATATTTGTGTTAGAATATGAATAGTTGGCAATCAAAGACTGATTGTTGGTGATTGATGTAGGTTAGGGGTCATAATGTCCCTAAATTCAGCTGTAAACTGGGAGCTCCTTCCCATTGTTGAATAGCCCACTGTGTATCAATAGGTTGCTTATTATTGAATATAACAACACAAATTCTTTTCTTTCCTCTTCATTATTTAACTATTTATCCTACAGTTAGTATTTCATTTTTGGGTAGTACCTCTTTGTTTAACAAATATGTCAGCTGCCTGTAAGAGACACAAGTGAATTCTCATTCCCTCATCAGAAAATTACAAATGAACATAAAAAGTACCTAACTAATTGCCATCCCAGTTATAACATAAGATAATTCTCCCTTCCTACTCAGGCAATGACATTAGGGAAAAGTTATCAGCTAATAGAGAATGGGTAAAAGAAACATATTAATTATTAAAGGGGTAGATAGTGATCAGAGTAATAATCTAACTCATTCAATGACAGAGAATGTAATTATTTATGAACTTACCATTAATACGTGGCAAAACAAAGAAAACCTGGCCACCACGGTCTAGCTCATATTTGATCGCTGATACCACTTTATCTTCCGAGTATGCTGAAAGGTGAGTTATAATAGGAACTCTTTCTGGAGGTGGAGTTGTAATTAAGCTGAAAAATAAGAAAAACCATCTTAAGCAACACAAATAACATGATGTCTCTGTTGCATACAAATAACAAAGGATCGAAGTACCATCACAAACTCACAAGTCAAAATCAAACTCCTCATGTACTTGTGGAAGTGTTCATTTCTTTATTTGCACATCAACATATAATCCCACCATGAATATGCCCCAAATTATAATTACTCAATTCTACTAAATGACAATCCCCCCCACCACCCCCGTCTGTGTTAGAAATGAGATAGTGTAGTATACACCCTTATTACCAAATCTAACAATAAAAGTTAAAGTTAACTGGACATCTTGGATGCAGTAGCATTTAGTATGAAAAGTACTGAAACTTTCACTCATAACTGAAGTCTGAGATAGGCCAATTACCTAGCATCACGAAACCCGGTCAATGCTAAATAAAGAGTTCGAGGGATAGGTGTAGCAGAAAGAGTAAGGACATCAACTGAAGTCTTGAATGATGAAATCTTTTCCTTCTGTTTGACACCAAACCTCTGAAGCATAGGTTTATTGCATATCAATAAAGAAAACATAAAATGAAGGTTAGAAAGGAAAAAAAAAAATCATTGCAGATAACAGCAAAACAGGTTATGAGGCATACCTGTTCCTCATCAACCACAAGAAGGCCTAAATTACTGTACACAACACGATTTCCAAGAAGTGCATGGGTCCCCACGATAATGTTCAGTTCACCACTTTTAATCATGACCATATGCTCCTCTTTCTGTGCTTTAGTCTACATGATGCGACAGGTTTAATTAATTTAAGAAAGCAGTAATTACTAATGATTTCATGTAGACTTGAACAAAGAAATCATGATTTATGTATCCCCATCCCCTCCCATGCTACCTACGATTATCAAAGCTTAAAAAAACCATTTAAACCAATTATTCAATGCAACTTTTTTTTATGCTGCTCTTTATTCTTTTTCTTTTCTTTTTTTGAAGAGCAAACCAGTTCGTGCAAGTTGTCTAGATGAACACTTGAAGAGCAATGACACACACACACACACACACAAAATCACAGGAAACAGAAAATATCATTATTCAGAAGTAAAATATTAACAGCTTTTAATTCACAAGCAGTTGCAAGTCCAGCAAACACAAAAAGTCCTGAATAAAGAAGTTATAAAAAGCAAAAGAAAAAGAAGATATAACTTGCAAGATATCGTCGTCTGATAAAATTCATCCATTCATCGTTAAAGCTTTCACTTTAGAAGAACTATCTAACATACTACATACAGATTCCAGAGGAGATAAATTGTTGACACCAGAATAAAAATAAGAAGAGGTAAGGAACTACAAGCCGCAGGATTAAATGACCACATGGTAAGAGCTGAATTAGAGAAGTTCAACTAGAATAGTGATAACTCTTGACACCAAATCAAAATAATAACCCAAGTACTAATAACAACAATCCAGCAGCCCTAAATGAGAGTTTATATAGTAATTTGCAACAGAGAAGAAGTCCATCTAGTTCATTTAATCCACATACCTGAAACCTGCTCAGCAGTCCAACCTTGACATTAGGATATGCAGAAAATCTCTGTGAAATAACATTAAAATGTTGTTTGGCTAAGACAATTGTTGGTGCAAGAATCATAGCTTGCTTCCCAGCTGAAACTACACAAAAGATGGCACGTAGTGCAACTTCTGTCTTGCCAAACCCAACATCTCCACAAATTAAACGGTCCATTGGAGTTTCCTTCTCAGTCAAGTCCCTCTCCACATCAATGAAAGCCTGCAATCACAATTTACATATAACTCGAAAGGCTTCATATATATTTAGTTACAGGGAAAACAGAACATATATGATTTAAGCGAGTACAAAAAAAGAGATTGATAAAAACAAAAACAAAAAACAATACTCCCTCCGTCCCAAAATGAGTGTCCTCCTTTCTATCTTG
>JAYMTK010000141.1:0-30291 GCA_036897405.1 Pelargonium myrrhifolium | reverse complement strand
ATATTAATTCAACATGTATATTTAAATAATTATGTTAGGAAGATAAAAGTATTATAAAATAACACCATAATTCATAATCTATAAATGTGTCAACTCTATTGACCAAAAAAACAAGTTCAAATTAAGACATAAATCATAAAATAGTTCCACTTATAAAGAAGAAAAGCATATAAATTTTAGTCATAATGATCATTGTGAGAATATATGTGATAAGATAGTATGATTTGAATTTGAATTTGAATGAGATTAAGTTTAGGGATCATAGTTATCATGATATACTCTCATGTATTATAAATTGAGCTTTGCCCTATGTGAATAAATAAGTATTTTCTCTCTGAACTTCACATGGAATCAGAGCCACCTCTGTTGTATCTACCAGCAGAGCTTAACTTCCGTTTTGATCCCAATGCCCAATCATAGTCTGATCACATAATCAAACTTGCCTCACGTCGGCGATCAGGACGTTGAAAATCCGCTGTAGTTTTGGCGCCGACGAGTTGTCACGCTCACTGCCCAGTTTTGGCTCGGGACCCATATCTCCCTATTGGCAGCACGTTTTGTCCCACTACCGACTCATTTAGACTCAATACTCCATTCCCGGCCTTCCCATCGAAGTCTGGCCGCCGAAAAGTCGCCAGAGTTTCGACAAAGTTCCAGATCTGCTTTCCGATATCATCTCAATACAATCTAATAGTGGCAAGCTTCAATCTGGTTCTCCTCTTTGATGTGTTTCTTTTTCAAATTTGTGATCGGTGTCAATTATTTTATCTCACAGTTGACATATTATACGTGGTTCTAGTTTGTTTTGATAAACTTATTATGTCAAAACTTACCACATTTCATTCAACTGTTGACTCATATGGTACTCAAAATATTCAATTGGTGCCCATGAATGTAACTAATTATACAGCTTTTCAAAAGTTTAAATCTACTCGACACAGTTTCAGTTCGTCAGCTCATGTTATTTAAGGTCACTCTCCTCAACCTTGGATAATCGACTCTGGGGCTACTGATCATTTGTTTGGTAACGAACATTACTTATGTTTTCTGATGCTTTGCCTGATATTACGGTTGCTTATGGTACTAAAACTACAGTCAAGGGAGTAGGTCAAGTTAAACCTCTTTCGTCATTAACCTTAGATTATGTATTCTTTGTGCCCAAAAGTCCTTTTAACCTACTATTTGTTAGCCGACTAACAAAATCTCTCTCTTGCTCTATAACATTTACACTTACGAATGTTTTTTTGCAGGTCCTGGGTACAAGTCGGATGATTGGCGAAGGGCATGAGTCACAGGGTCACTATTATCTTGGTGATTGTAGGTCTCCCATTGCTGCCAGTACCATCTCTCCAGCCTATATGCATCATCTACTTGGTCATCCATCTATTTCTAAATTATGGAAGCTAGTTCCTAGTTTGTCCTCTTTACCTTCTCTTGATTGCGAGTCTTGTCAACGTGGTAAACATACACGTAGTTCATTTCCTCGTAGAGTCCATAATAGAGTTGAGTCTCCTTTTTCTCTTGTCCACACTGATGTTTGGGGTCCAAGTCGGGTTAGCTCTACTTTGGGATTTCTTTATTTTGTAACTTTCATTGATGACTATTCTCGATGCACTTGGGTTTTTCTTATGAAACAACGTTCTGAGTTATTTACCATTTTTCAAAAATTGTGCTGAAATAAAAACTCAGTTTGGTACACCTTTCATACTTTACGTAATGATAATGCTCTTGAATATTTTTCTAGTCCATTTACTGAGTTTATGGCCCGTAATGGCATGTTACATCATTCTTCTTGCCCTCACACCCCTCAACAAAATGGGGTGGCAGAATGTGAACAACAATATACTAATATAAATTGTATCACCATCGACCATACCATGACGATACTCAACTAAGGACACGATTAAGAATAAACAATATATCATATAGTCAATCTTTGTAAATGTTTGAACATTTGACAATGAATTTTAAAAACATATAGTCAATTGTACAAAATATTTATCACAATCATGCTGTTGGTCTACAAGGCATATTTCCAATACTTGATGTCATGTTTTCACATTCATGAGCCAATCATAGGCTACATGCTGCTAAGATAACCTCATAGGACTAACCGTACGAGTACAAAGATTCAATTATTATTTAAACTACTCCCTTAGCATCTTTGTCTTCAATAGTTATATAGGAGTATAAAGTAGATTCAGTTTGACAAACAAAAGAATTACCTTCACAAAGAGAAGCTCGAAGAATGCATGAGCAGTCACATTTAGGTAAAGAATTAGTAAATACAATATTGTAAATTTTACTCCATACCTCACATAAAAAATAATGTTGCATAATTTGAATTTGTCCGTCTCCATGGATGAGATGATGGCGCATTCACAAGTATCCAAGAGAAATGATGAGCCTGAACTGAACGATAAATAAGTCACTAACCAATGATAACCAACGGGGAAAATAACATAGGACCTTATGAAATGCAGCTTTATGATAGATTGGGTAGAATCTTACACCATTACACTCCCAAAATGTAAATCAAGCTTGCAAAAAGCTCGCATACTTGGCTCCTAGAAAGAGTCTCTGGATACAGAGCAGTGCATTTTTGGTAACCTCATCATTCTCATGATTCATCAGTCTCATCACCCGCTCCTTGGCCCTAAGGTCGGTCACTATGACCCGCCCAGCAGGATGATGTTGGATGAACTGTGAAAGATCAAAGCAAGCAACAGCAAGTGCCCTAGGATCACTGGACGTATCCAGTATTGTTATAAGGACCCTTAAAATCTGGAACAAAAGAGTCACATATTAGTTTCATACATGTCTTTAATCTTTGAAATAGAAGGAAATTCATCATTAATTGCCTCCCATGTCATATGATTTCAATAACTTTGCACATCTCGCTATTATCCTTCTTGTCACTATAAATAACCTAGCCTTTTCAAACTCAGCCCATCTATGGAACAACATTCCAGTACTACTGGATCCATCAACAAGCCAGGTTTCCAAATCTAACCAATCAGAGTGGCACTATCATTGAAACAGCAATTTGCCGTTCCAACCACAGGAACCGTGTAAATTATTTTCATAGACCACAGGGCACATGAGGAAAAGAGCATAAAGGATGAGGACAACAATTTGTAATTACAGACAAGGTACCATTATGTACACAAATTTTAAAAACTAATCAGAAAAGGAAAGATCATAATGTAAACATATGAATACACGTAATTTACAAACATAATGCTATAACCTTGTATTTTAATCTTAAAGGCAGCCCTAAGTTTGTCATAGATTTAGTATTAAAATGCAGAAAATAGCCATTGCACTAGATGTGTATCCATCAAAGCAGTATGCCTCACACATATTAATGCCAAAGCAACTTATATCAGCACAAAAAACTAAAAGAGTATATGGCAGTCTATTTTTGTATTTTCCAATTTACAGTGTGTCCATTGAATATTTGAAAAAAAAAAAAAAAAACTGTATATTTTCCACATCCGTAATAACATTTCCTTCATAAACTCAAAAACTAAGGAAAATTTCTGAGAAGAGGCAAATTATTACCTGGAAATCATTCTCTTCAAAGTATGTAATATTATCACGCCAGAATATAGGATCTTTGTGCACAGGAGACCAATCAAGATGACCAAGGAGGACTTCTTGCTTGTACTTATCAAAAGAACTCAATTTTTTGATGTTAACCTTCAGCCCTTCCTCCAGGTGATTCAGAGCCTCCATAAGGTCCTATGTTTGAATTCAGAGTAGACTAGAAATCAATTACAATAAGAGCACAAGTCAAATAAATAATATTCTTAATATTATAGGGTATGCAGTATTCAAAAGAGTGAAACTCATTCTCCTCTAAGTTGCACCGACATTGAGGGCTATAAATCTGCATTCCACACCAGAATTGTAAGATTGGGGCATTTTTAATCAATTTCACACTAAAATTAAAGCTAATTATCTTTTTAGAGTTAATAAATCAATGTTGAGAGCTCCACAATCCCCCTTAATTTTTAAAAATATATTGACTTCAAAGTTAATAACTAGCTAACTGAGAGAGAAGGTACTATACTAACAGTTTTAGTAGTCTTACCTCATCACTCCAAGCCTGTGATTTCAAACTTTGAACAATTTGCAGCAGTCCAAGATCTACCATCTGAGCACCAAATGTTCCTTTGGAGAGTAAGTTCTTTAAGGTCAAAACCACAACCCTGACAACCTAGCACAAGGACAACCAAATAATTAACTCATATCCTTCCTGGAGTAAGATGATGTATAGTCAGATGCCAGTAAGTTGACACATGAAATCTGCCAGGCTGTGAAACTTGAAAGGTCTATTCATTACACAATCTTCAGCTAGTCAACCCAAGAACAATAAAGAATCACTCAAAGCAATTTACCACTGGTGCATGCGTGCTTTCTACCTGCTCACGCACACCTTGCTCTGAGGTAATGCAAGCTTAGGAAAGCAGGCATAGACAACTTGATGAACTGATTATGGACTCAACATACAAAAGCCAAAATCTCACCTTCTCCTTTGTGGAACTCTTCACAACCTCTACAAGTCGTGGCAAGGTTCTAGAAGTAGCCAGATACTCAATTGCAGGTTCATAATAAGATAAGAGCCAGACAGAGAGACATGTTTCATAAAGGAGCTGTTACAAAGAGCACAACAATTCTGCCTTAGAACCGTAAGGAATCCACTATGACACAATCACAATAAATAAGAGCTTGCATTATATATGTGTGTATAAGCAGCACCAAATACTCGTCCTCATGTACAGTAAGTCAGTAACAGAAGCAGGGTCAGCCAGTGAAAAATAAGCCAGCAATATTGATAAAAGATACCTGCATAGACTGCTGAGTGGATGCTGGAGAAATTAAAGGAATAAGTAACTTCACCCCATCTGCTCGCACAAAAGAAGATCTGACAACAGGCTCTTTAAGCGAGGTTGCAAGGCAGCTGATAGCAACTGGAATGCCACGACTAGGATGAGAAGGACTCCTCAGCTGCACATGAGACGCAGTCAACAACTCATATAATCTAGAATAACTTTACAAGCTGATGATAGATAGTTGAAAAAAATGGAGGTTCACTGGTAGGAAAATTAGACACAACCATTCAAAATAATCTGTAATAGCGTGTCAAGGAGAGAGAGCATATATGGTAAATGAAGTTTTGAGTACAAATTTAATATAACAAATCCATTCAATTTTAAAGTAATTATTTTTCTCCAATAAAGTTGTATAATGACCATGGATCAAGTAAAATATGTATGTCAAAACTTTAACAGACCTGAGTACAAATCCATTCTACCAATCCTTTCAACACATCATCAATAGAAGTGACTGTTCTCTTTGAATTTGAGGCTTCTCCATTAGTAACAACACCATCCTGACTTTTTGGCCTGGAACTGCAATTGCAAGAAATTTTTGGAAGGATACAAAGTTTAAACAATGAAACATCATTTTCTTAGTTATTCCCATATAACTAAGCACGTCATATGAAATTCGACCACATTCTAAGTACCTTATTATCACAGCAAGTATCTTACAGCTCTTCTCCTGTATGAACCAGTTACCTTTCCAAAGCAGTCTGGAAGTGGACAAGGTCACAGTAGCAGCTAGTTTTAGTATTCATCAATTGTACATCAAAATAAAAATAACTCATGTACATAGCACAAAGAACCTCATTAAGAACATTACTGCCAACATTCACGATTTAAAATCTTGAAAAACTCATTAATAACATTATACAAGCATTTTGCATTGAAAATTGAGCAAATAAGCTTAAAATCTACTCAAGCATAAAATGAAAAGAAATTTAGAAGATTTTAAATATATACTTAACTTAGGAAGGGTTCGTAAGTATCTTCATTTGATAGAGATTTATCATGAAACAGTCTGGCTCTATTTGGATTTGCTGTGAAAGGAAGGAAGATATAAATAATTCAATTTGCCCAAATTTCATAAAGCAATTAAGAGGACAAAAATATTGACGTACCTGTGAGCATTTCATCAACTAAAGCTAGCACATATTCCACGGTCTCCTCCTTATATATGTCATGTAAAATGTTAACAAACACTTTGATATAGGCCGGGCCGTCCTGTCAAAATAATATAATCCATCAACATAACCATATTTACTAGGTCATCATTATACTCCAACTTGGGTAGTATTTTGCTCAATATTCTAGTTATGCAGTGAAAGTATCCACCTACTTTGGAGAACAGGACCACCAAGCCAAAGAGAAAGCTCATAGCATGATAAGAATTTAATCCAAAAGCAAGTAGATGAAACTGCCCATTACAAAAGTGAAATCAAAAGCAGCAACAAAACATACCACATCCAGTAACTGTGCTTGTTGAGACCCAGATTTTTTATCATAACGCCTTAACAGCTGGAGGGACGTTCCTGAGATCAGCTTAGTTGTCATGTAAGTCTCCCATGGTATGTCCCTTTTTAGAACCTAAAAGAGAAATAAATATTTCAACTGAAAGAGCACCGATATTGTACTGCAATAGTGCAATTAACTAAGCCTCGTCTTACATCTTCAATTATAACTTTTCCAGACAAATGAACTATACTAAAAAAAAAAAAAAAAAAAAAAACCTTGGATATCAAAATCTTACATCTACAGTTCAAAGCAGCGGCATACAGGAAAAAAATGTTGAAGTCTAAGATATCGAGGGGAACTCTAACTGTGTCAAATGATAGTAAATGTAATTATAGCAGCAGACTTTCAGCACAAGCCCCCAGATTCCACCAATAGTCTACTAGATGTCAACCCATTAAACACATATCTAAAACTCATATATGTGAAACAGACTACTCATTTTCTCACAAGGAAAACCCAATCCACCCAGAATATAACAGGTACAATTATTACATCAACAGAATTGACCAGACTATAAAGCTCAAGGAAGATTTAGTTTAACCAAACAAAATATAAAAAGCTTCAACATCGCTTCATTTACTTCATCTCATCTATAGCCACACAGAGCCTTCCTGACTTGAATTATCAGCTAAAAGTATTCAAAAAAATAAAATGTCTTAAATAACCTCTTATTGTGTGCGATAGGGGAGGAATTAAATGGAAAAAGAAGTTTAGAGCAATAGCGTCTCAAAGTAATTGGATCACCAACCTGTTCCGCGCTAAGCTCGGCTTGGTTCATCGTCATTACAATCCCAAAAATCAATCAAACACCAGTCTGAGGAATTATGAGAACAGAACCAATGAGAGACACAGACGGATCAGGAAAATCAGATCAAAGAAACCGAATCAGACCCAGGAAAAATTCACATAACAATGCAGCGACCCGTACGCATTATAGGGAAGATAGATGAAAAACGTAATCGGAAACCAGAAAATAGAGAGAAAATGCGAGTGCAATTCGTTGAGATTGAGTGAAAATGCAATGGAGATTGGTGAGAGAGGAACCTGTTGGCCGTTGTGTGTCTGTGATTTGATCTGCCACTGCTTCCTCAACAGTTGCTGTTGCTCTGTGGGCTGTGATTATTTATTTATTTTATCGTTTTCTCATTTACTGCTTATAATTCGATGCACGTCACACGTGCACGTCGTTGGACTTTGGGTGAGTGGATGGGCTCAAATTTGGCCCAACACTAACTTGTTGTATGGGTTTGGCCCGCTATCATTCCTAAGACTAGGGCTGACAATATAGGTCAAGTTTAGTTACGTAAATTTTGGTTTATGTAAAATTGGATTCGTATTGACTAACTTATCCCATTTATTAATCGGAATCGTGTTCACTGAATCCATTTAACTCGTCTTACTCGTTTGATTAAACATTTTGTGAAACTTGTTTATGAACCCACTAATTTAAAGGTAAACGTATAAATGATCAAACATATCGTGTAAAAATAACTAACACTATTTTCGTTCTAAAATGAGTGTTCTTATTTTTATTTTTTAGAAAAATTAATGAGTTAGTTAATTTGATATATTTACTCTTGTATCTTCATAATCATTTGCTAATGCTAACTACTTTATTATAAGACTATTATAGATAATTCATACATAACTAACTTTTTTAAGAAAAAATATATGACACTCATTTTGGAACAAATAGAATAAATTAAACGGGATAAATATATTGGGTCATGTTGGATCAATATCAACCAATTTATTTAATAGTGTTAGTTAATGTCGTTTAAAATTGCACTCAATTGTTTAAATGTGTTGGTTGTGTCATGTCATGTTGAGTTTGAATTGATTAATTTAGTAAAATACTAAACTGGCAATGCATACACAAACATCGCTTGTGAACACAAAATTGGCGATAAAAAAAATACTTGCTCCGCTCTAAAATGAGTGTACTCTTTTTTATTTTGAGAATTATGAAGAATAAGTTATTTAATGTGATATATTTACTCTTGTATTCTCATGCATATATGTTCTAACAAATTCAATAGATACTAGTTAACTTATCATAAAGATATTATTAGTAATTTATGTTATAACTAACTTTCTAAACAAGAAAACGACACTTATTCAGGACAAAAATACAAACTAAATAAGACAATTATTTTGAAACAAATGAAGTAAATTTTTAGTTTCAAAAAAAATGGAGCGCCAGAAGAAATTTTATTATTTGGAGCATGAGTAAATACATTTTGTAATAAAAAATAGTAGTGCAATTTAATTTTTGGGGAGCGGATAAGAAGAAGAAAAGAAAAAACTGTTAGGGGCGGTAAAATTGATTAACAGGAAAAATAAATAAAAAATAAAAATCAGAGGATAGAGATTATACTGTTTATCCTCAAACGCCATAGCTGTCTGAGAAGAGAAGAGAGAGAGAACTGAGAAGAGTGCTTGGTCTGTTTGGTGCACACAGTGAAGTTGTGGAATGTGTTGTCCTGCACTAGATTCCCATTCCCAATCCACAATACTAGTAACTCTCTCTAGCTAGCTAATTCCATACAATCATATATAATGTCTTTCTCTCTTCTCTCTCCTTCTCCACCTCTCTTGCCTCCTACTTTCTCTCCCCATCTTCACTCCTTTCTTTATCACCCTTCCCACCATGCCCCTCCTCCCCGCCTCAGGCTCCTACACAGGTCTCCTATGGCCTCTTCCAGACCTGGCTCGCCTTCTTTTTGCAGCTCTACAGATGAAATGCCTGACTGTGCCAGCGACTCCGACATTTTTGAGGATGAGGATGAATCTGATGACCGGGACAACGCAGCTGGGTCGCCTCCCGACAGATGGGATGTTCTGGGTCTCGGTCAAGCCATGGTTTTTATTTATTCTCCCCTCATTATCATGTACTTTTTTGCTGATTGTTTGTTTCATTTAGATATCTATATCTATCTATCTATATATATATATATATATATATATATTATGTGCACAAATCTTGAGCTTTCTGTTTGAAATTTGATTTTGGTTTTGGAATGAAATGTGGGTAATAGGCCGTTGAGAATTTGTCCTTCAGAGATTTGTAGTTGCCCTTAATTTGTTTGAGTGATGAGAAAATGTTGCTAGGTGAAAGATAGGAAATATAAGTAACATGTGCATGTTGTTTTGGGTTTCCCTTGGTTAGCTTTGTTGTAATTAGCTTTTGATGCCTACAATATTTCTGGCGCTGAAGGGAACTTAGTTTGGATTACAATATATATGATCTTCAACCTCATGTTCAATTATTCATTTAACTATTAGTTTTTGTGCCATTGATATGAGTGGATAATCATGCCATATCCATTCCTTGTAATTGTTGAATAATAAGATGATCAATATTTCTGAAATAGATTCCTAGTTCTAAGGATTTTCTCTGTTAAGTTGTAAATTTAATGATCACCTTGTACTTATTATCATCTTCCAAAGTCCGTATAAAGAATAAATAGTTTTTTGTTCCTCTCTTTTTTCTGATGATTTTTAGGTAGACTTTTCCGGCGTTGTTGATGATGAGTTTTTAGAGAAACTGGGATTGGAAAAAGGTACAAGGAAGATTGTGAACCATGAAGAGAGAGGTCGAGTTTTGCGAGCTATGGACGGTTGCAGCTACAAGGCTGCTGCTGGTGGCTCTCTTTCCAACAGCTTGGTGGCCCTTGCAAGACTCAGCAGTAGGAGCATGGGAGGCCCTGCCTTGAATGTGGCCATGGCAGGCAGTGTAGGGAGTGATCCATTGGGTGGCTTTTACAGGTGAGGCTCCATTTATACTACAACTTGTCATTCTTTATTTTCTTGGCTTAACTTCCATTAAGGAAGGGATGAGCTAAAGATTAGTACCCTCCCCTAGGATTCAACCTATATAAAAACTATGTTTTGTGAGTACAACGGTGAGGTTGTGGAGACATTAGGTTAGGATTTGAGTCATGGACATAGCCTCTCTCTGCAAAAGCAAGGGTGAGACTGCATACATAAATGATTCTTCCCATGTCTCACAATGGTGCGGGATTCTTTCTCTAGAGCATTATGCTCTATTTTAAAATGGTTTAGAGATTCCTCTTATAAACATTTTTATCTTCTGATACCATTATGCAGATGAACTAATTATCTACTCCACTACCATGGTTCATAGGGCAAAATTGGGTCGGGCTAGTGTGCATTTTCTGTCTGCCCCTGTCAATGATGGAACAACTGGGACAGTGATTGTTCTCACAACTCCAGATGCTCAGCGCACGATGCTTGCATATCAGGTCAAATCTGTCTTGATTCTTGAATAAGAATTTTAGTTAAATTTTGATTGTGTCATCTTTCAAATTTAAGTAACTCTTAAGCTATATTTTTGTTTTGTGAAGTTTTTAGCCATTCACTACCCCAAGTTGTTTGTATATATACTTTTAGGCATGTGCAAGCAAATTGCAATTATAAGTAAATTTTGTTTTTCAATGTCGGGGGCATGGCTGTTTGAAATGCATATTTCAGCTAATACCATAAAATTCTGAAACCTGGTGAAAAGCGGAATTTCAAAGCTCACAACAGATTTATGATATTTTATGGACAAAATTATGAGATCCCAAAGAGTTTTGTTAAAGGATTCATGTAGCCAACCCCAACATTGATTGGGAAATGACTTGGTTGTTGGTTTATGATACCTGAGTTGTAAATTGATTTTGTAAAAAATACACCTCTCCACATCACTTTTCCACAGTTCCATAAAACACCCGCAGCTATTCAGCAGCAGATAGAACACAACAGTAACGAATATTTTTCAGCATCCTCTCGACAACTCCAGTTTTAGTGTTTTCCGCTACACTAAATTGGCCACAGTTAATTTTTTCTTTTTAGTTGTGTGACCTTAAACTAATGATTAATCAATGCGGGTGGAAAGTTGGACCTTTGAGAAGTTAGTAACTCTGGAATATGTGGGCTTTAGCTGTAGTTTCCCCTATCCTTATCGAATAATGATAAACTCCTGCATATTATATGTTTGGTCTAATATAGTTACCACTGAAAGTTAGAGTTCCTTTTCCAATGAAATCAAATTGTAACAGGCTAAAGATAATTCTGGGTTCTAAGACCAAAGTCCAAAACGATGTGTTCATGGTGGTGTTAATAAAACTATTTTGACTGTTCATGGTCTCTATTTTCATTATTTGCTTACAAAATATGGATAGATTCCTCTGCACACCTTATTTTTCTTAACATGCAATTCAAGTTCCGGGAACCTAAATTTATTATCTGTTCACGGGCAAGCAAGTTGAAATTTGTGTTCTGTATCATCTATCATTCCCATAAAGAACCATGATAGTTGAAGGCCCAATAATTGTTTTATACTCTAACACATCTCCTCACGTGCAAGAGCATTTTCGCTTTGCACGTGGCCCATGCACATGTCCACTCATTGCCTTGTGCTGGAATTTAATGTTGGTGGGGGCAGGATTCGAACCCGGGACCTTATAGTCACCAACGCTCTGATACCATGTAAAGAACCATCTCAACTAAAAGCTTAAGTTGATAGTTGAAGACCCAATAATAGTTTTATACTCTAACAATTCCTTTGTGTATTCTCTAAAGATGCGTCCAAAGCGATTAAACGTTTGCATTTGCAATTAGTAGTCCTTGAGAATAAGACTGTAGATGTTTCAGATATTCACATTGTATATGTTGTGAAATCTTATCTCTTTCTATGATAACAGGGTACATCTTCCACTGTAAATTATGATTCATGCTTGGCTAGCTTGGTTACCAAGACAAACATACTTGTGGTTGAAGGTTATTTGTTTGAACTACCTGATACTATTAAAACAATTACCAAAGCATGCGAGGAAGCCCGCAGGAATGGTGCTCTGGTTGCTGTCACAGCATCGGATGTAACCTGTATTGAGACGTATTATGATGATTTCTGGTGAGTTATTTACTTAAGTTGCTTATATGAATATAACGAGTGGGTTGAAGGATCCATTTTACTATTAATAAGATGTCATGTAAATCTCTATGCTTCTCTCTGGATTGTCACTGATTCGACGTGACAAGGCTGGTTTTTAAATCAAAATAACTATGGTGGTTAATATGCTTCCTTTTTCCTAACAATGTCACATCTTTTTCTGATTCATAAAAAAAATAAAAAAAACACCCTACGCGTTATGTGGCCTGGACACTTGTTTTTAAGTTTATCCGTAAAATCATGGAACTCGATGTTACATAAGTTCGGTTATTGATATCTCGTGTTGATGACTCAGGGAAATCATTGGAAACTATGCCGATGTTGTGTTTGCAAACAGTGATGAAGCAAGAGCTTTCTGTCATTTTTCTTCCAAGGAAAGTCCTGTTTCAGCTACAAGATACCTGAGCCATTTTGTTCCTCTAGTCTCGGTTACTGATGGGCCTCGAGGCTCTTACATTGGTGTAAAAGGAGAAGCTATATACGTTCCTGCTTCACCATGCGTTCCAGTTGACACCTGTGGTGCTGGGGATGCATATGCATCTGGTATTTTGTATGGTATCTTACAGGGTGTCTCAGATTTAAAGGGAATAGGTACATTAGCAGCTAGGGTTGCTGCCACAGTCGTCGGGCAGCAGGGGACAAGGCTAAGGGTTCAAGATGCGGTTAAGTTGGCAGAGTCGTTTGCCTTCCATCTTGACAGTTCTAGAACAGACGTCAGTTCAGATCATATCTCCAGCTTGTAACCTGGTACACCTTAGGTTCTTTTCAGTTCATTTATAAAATTTTCAAAATGCAGAACACTGTACATCATATGTATACATTGGTTTTAGTGGCAATGAGATTGCCTAGGTTCTGATTTGATTTGATTTTGTGTCTCCCTGGATGTTATATAGGGTTAGCAACTTGTAAATCCCAAGTTAAAAAATGTGAATATGCATAAGTTGTTGTGTTGCCTGGAAATTGGAATGGTGTTTAGTTTGCATGAATTGTGGTATAGTGTCTAGACTGGGCTGGGCTGGGCTCACCATTAGCACATGACATGATCAAGTTTTAAATGCAGCTGCTTATCCTGAGACTTAAACTTACTTGACATCTCATGTAACAAATTTGTAGTGCTCCTTTGGGTTCACCATAGGTTGACAGGGCACTATACTGGTTTCTCATTAGGCATCACAGTAGTCAATTGACTTGTCTGAACATCCATGTTCTTTTGAGACATCAACATTTCTAAAATTGCTAACTCAATCTTCTCGAACCACTGGTTAGAAGTTGTTTCTAAAGCCTCGAGAGTACCTAACCTGCAAAAGAAATCTTTTTCGACCAAAACTCCTCTAATACGTAACTCAACTCTTTTATCCTTATTATTTTGAGCATTTGTCGCAATGTGACACGCTTCTGTTCTTTGTTGATGGGTGAGCTCTTAAGCCATTTTAGATATGAGGTCACTCTTTGGAGTATAGTACAAATATATTTATTTAATGGCATACCGATTAACCTAGCATGCTTTCGGTACCTAGGCTACACGTATCTCCTCGTGGGCATCCCTCCCCCAAAAATATTTAATAGTTCATTGAGGGATGGCAATCTCAACAATGTCTACATGTTCGCATCCAATTAATTTATTTATTTACTTTTTATCAGCAAGCGTATCAACACTAAAGCTCAAAATTGAGACCTCAAGGGATCAAATGAAATTAACCACTTGCACCAGAGTGTTCGTCACATCCACATTTATTCAAAATATATAAATAACAATAAGAGGTGAAGAAGTCAATTTTCATTTTCTATTGCTTGCAATCTACATGAAAAACACATCAAGTATCAACAAGAAACAAAACATGCCATATATATATATATATATATATATATCAAGAGTCGAGTGAGTCTCTTTTTGTTCTTTTGTAGGTATACATACAGACAGCAAAGGATGATTCAATTCATTGACAGAGTTCAACAAACGATCTCATATTGCTTGCAAACTCAAGCCAGTGTTGCTTGAAAGTAACCAGAGTTTTCTAAATGAGGTTCATACAAGTTGTTACAAAAGCAAAAACAGTGACCAATGGAAGTCTCAACCCCCAATATTTATATCTTGCATCCACATGAAAAATGGACTTTTAATCCTACAAGTAATCATTTTACAACATTAATTTGGTCCTGAAATGTATTATGTAATGTTACATACAGGAATAGGTCCATCTTCAGCTTGTGAAGTCATTTTATATCAATGATAGCTCTTGGTGTACATGAAATCTTCCCGATTTGGTTCAACATGGTATAACTTCACATCAGAAAATACCTGCGAATTAGCTATGTAATTTGCTGGGATCTTGTGTGTTGAAAACACTGAAATGAATTTGGGATCATTCCATCTATGTATCTGCACAGTCACTGGTTTCGTTAAGTTCCTGCGTCCTGCATAAACATTATCATATGGTATAATTCACTGCAGACTAATGAGATAAATTTTACAAAAAGCTTCTATTTATGAACACTCAATTGGGCAAGTGGGAAATTACAAACAATGCCAAGAGAAGACGGAATACAATCCCACGGGAGAAATCACAAATGTCAAAAGCAAGGACTTTGCCAATCAACAAGCGAAGCTAAAGCATAAAACCCACTCATTACCCAAACTAGGAAATGTCAAAGGATTTGGTTATAAGGTCCCCTGAGAAAATGTGACGCTACTCCACAACTGAAACTATAGAGGCTTATAATGAGGATAAGAAGATGCAGAAAACTGATCAGATGTAGGAAGTCATTTCACACTTTCTTACCAACCAGTTAAAGCTTAAGCCGAGCTCATTCTCAAACTTGACTTCTGATCAAAATATTACAAAAAAAATTACCATTCAGTAACTCCCCTAAAACAACTTCCATTTACACATTCAAAAACATCTTACTCCCTTCGTCCCAAAATTAGTGTCATGTTTCTTTTACATTTTTGTCCCAAATGAGTGTCCAATTTATTTTCTAGGAAGTTAGTTATGCATGAATTATCTATAAGTCGGTTAGTATTTCTTGAGTTTGTAGACTACAATAAGTCGGTTAGTATTTCTTGAGTTTGTTACATACTTGCATCATAGGCCCACGGGATACAAATTACAAAAGAAAACGTACACCACTAACTTCTTAATTTTTCTCAAAAAGGAAACCAAGACACTCATGACTCATGAGACGGAGTGAGTATTATCTTTTGCAACTAATGGGTCTAGCATTTAATAACACTTCGCTAAAGTTAATCTGCAATCACCGTCCTAGTAGGAACTGTTTCCCTTTTGCAGAAACACTCAAGAGGTAGAAAACTCTTGGAATATTGTAACCATTTTCGTACGTTAAGTTCATTGATGCCAAGTGATATAAATCTTATTGACGCCTCTATTTAAGCTATTCCTAATTTAATAAGGTAGACATTTTATAACAGTTTGTTTTTGGACACCCGAAAGGAGTAGAACATCTCCTCTTGGGAGATTTCTTCGCCCAGAAAATTATGTAAACAATATTTTGACATGTGTCTATATATCACTCAAACCCAAGGAACCATTGACCTTCAGGATCATGTCCATCATACTCATGTGTAACTATTATTATTTACTTCTTAATAAATGTGGTTTTGTTCAATAAAAGTTCATATTAAAATGTTTTTCAACAACAGAATAAAATTATCTAATGTAATAAATACATTTGAAAGAGTAGAAAATAATCATAACATTACTTTTCAGCACAGTCACAATGTATTCAAGCATAACTCAAATTTATATATAGTGACAAGGGAACTTTACCATGTTGATGTATTATCAATTCCAAGTCCATTGCAGGTAAGTATCATTCCTTTAAATCTAGCAAGATATTCCTGTAACACAGTAGCAGAATATACCTAAGATTTAACTTACAGCATCAACATATAAGTTATACTCCGTCTATCCCAGAATGAGTGTCAACTTTCTCTAAAAACATTGCACCAAAAAGAGTATCCGCTTTCCTTTTTGGTTAGTTAGTTATGCATTAGTTACCAGCAATATCCCTAGTTAGAAATCATTGAGTTTGTTGTAACAAAATCACAAGGGGGTATAAGGGGTAAAATACAATCTTTACTAACTTATCCATAGTTTTTACACAAATGGGAAAGTAGACAGTCATTTTGGGTTGGAGCGAGTATAAAATTATATTCACCAATTATAAACTTGCGGATATCATAAAAAACTTACCCCCAGAGTATACTTGTCAATCTCATAAATTCCAGTAAAATCGTATTCAAGCCGTTTAACAGGATCAATCAGCACTGGAAAGGAAAATATTAACGAGTTAAAAGAATGAGCAAAAAAATATATTTACGTCACATTATTCTGGATCTATTCCATAAATTCATTGAATTAGATGAAGTAACTCTCTCTCTCTCTCTCTCTCATCAACTTAATGTAGAAGGAAGATAATTTCACTGTCCAGCATAAATAATGAGACATTTGTATTGCCTCAAAAACAAGGATTACCTGTATAAGCTTCATTGATCTCTTGGAATTTTGCAGTAACAGCACTATCACCCTTATGCTTATCAGGATGCCACTTCTATATAAACAACAATATAATGTAAATTTCCTTGCCCATCCACAGTATATAAAGAGAAAATTTGGATTAAAAGGTAATGTAACTAATGCCATGACATACTCAAGGAAGATGTGCCACTAACCAGAGCAAGCTTCCGGTAATTTAATCTGATCTTCTCATCAGTTGCATCGTATTCAACCTCCAAAACTTTGTAATAATCCTTGAGTAAGGCAAAAGTTCACTATCAGCTATAGTTTGAGGCAGCAGAATGAACTATGAAGTATTAATATCCGGAAAACTAGAATCACACCAATTGAACCAGAGAGACGCATCAAGAACCACACATAGGTAGCCTGACACTATCACTAAATTGATCCTATATAGAGATCTTATATAATGGAAGTCAACCAGAATACAGTACTACAGCATCATATCAGTCAAACTGTTCAAAAATCGATAGCAAGTGGAAGACACAAACCAGAGAATCAAAACAAGTTTAACTATATGTTTCCTTTTTACCTTTTTGAACTCTTCTATTTATTTGCCGGAGAAACTTACATTGAAGGATTGATATAAAGGGAATACTTTACCACCCTCACATATGAAATGGAAAGTGATGATGCACAAAAAGTCGGAAATAAATTCCACCTATGAGAGGCTTACACGTGGCAAGGCGACTAGTCAAAGAGACAGCGTAGCCACAGGTCAAAAAGACCCGAGGCCCGAACTGAGGAATCTCGGAGGTCCAAGGAGTATGGGTTGAAGAGGCCCAGCCGATGGGCGGAGCCCAGTGGAAGCAAGCCCAACCAAGCAGACTGCACCAGACAGTCCAAGGAAGACAAGTTGCCTAAGGCGGGAAGCCAAGGCAAGGAGGCTACCTAAGGCAGGAGGCCCAGGAAGTCAAGAGGGTCCCAGTCAAGGAGGAGGGAACCGATCCCCCTTAGCTTAGACACCCACCACTCGGCCAGGAGGGCCCAAGTGGTCGGCCCTAGGGAGCTAGGCGCCCCCGCTGGTGTGCAGATCCAGCAGGGGGCCTATCAGATGGGTCCCACCTCAGAATTTCAACCAATCAGGACGCGACACGTGTCAGGTAAACCTGAGCCTTATAAAAGGAGATTCAGGCCATCATTTTCAGGTTCGGTCAATATACTTGTCAATTCTAGAGAGAAGAGCACGAAAACATCATTCGAACTATTCTTCGCTGAATCAATTAGTCTTAAACGAATACATGCTGAATTTATGTTAACTCGGTTTTTCTATTCTACTTAGGGCTTTGGTTTGTACTTTTAGGTTATATATTTCATCAGACTATTTTGCACGACTATTAATCGAATACATGCTTTAGCCTTGCATGTTAGTGCCATGTGTTATTTTTTTCACTACCAGTGGCGCGGCACCATAAGCATATAGCAAGCACATGAACTACTTGTTTTACAGTACTCCAGCAGTACATCAGTATCAAATTCAATACTTTCTTGACATATGCCATACTTACAACTCAAGCGTAGTTTGAAAAAAAAAAAAGTATGGTACCAGAGTGATAAGAAATCTTTTGCAAGGGCCTCAAAATAAAAATAAATAAATAACTGTTAATGAACCGAGCCAAATACCGTGTCTAACAAGAAATAGTATTGCTCTATCTCCTCCCTCCCTCATAGATACTTTAGCATTTCATAATTTTAATGCAACGATATAAAGGAAATCATGCATACAAATCTACATAAGCAAGGAAAAAGGAGGTATAATTGAAACATAAGAGCATCAATAGAGAGCATTTGACACCCCGCCTTAATGGATATATGAATATATCATATACAAACAAGTAGGATATATGATTTTAAGTGTTGTGTTCTATGTGTGGTTCAGCTACTGAATTCCCATATATGACAGAGAGAGCATTTTAATTTGTTTACAAAATGGCAAAAAAAGGAAACTCAGTCCAAGACCCATAAGTATCCCACCTGATCTAACAGTAAGAGAGAAACTTGTATTATAGAAACCAAAGTAGGGTGCACATCTTCTTCAAGTGATATATCAGCTTGTTTTATCTCTTGATAGAATTACTTTAATGCATCATCATATAGAACTCGTTATAACAACAATAGTATTTTATTATAAAAGACTCATGAGAAGGTATATAAGCATAGATCATTGCAACAGCTGTTACCTCAAAACATCTTTTAGATCAACTTGGTAAATAAATTACTTTCGTATGAGTAATATGAAATTTCATTGCAGGAAGAAAAAGAAAAAGAAAAAAAAAAGATGCACCAAGTACACTGGAAGGGTACAAAGGAAAACTCTAAATGGAATAACAAACCAAGAGTTAGGTTATCCAATAATCAAAGAAAAAGAAAGAAAGAAAGAAAAACAATGAGGGAAACAAGGATTCAGCAAACAGCCAAACAAATAAAGGAAGCACAAAACTTGTCCTGTGATAGTGGCAGTGCAACTGTTTTCTTGAAAAATATGAAGATAAGAATCTTATTTTATAAGGTTTTTATTAAACTGAACAAGCAATTGCATCAGCATCCCAACACCTTGATAGGGTTTAACAGAAAAGATACACCACTCACAAGTTTGTCCAAGTCTGTGGGGAGCTAAAGTACCAACTACCAAGTATCAGAAATATTTTATTGGTGGTAACAGAATACTAAACTCTTGAAAGGAGATCATAGCATATAGCAAAAAGGGTATAACATCATGCTTAGAATCCCAAATTCTCGTGGTATAGCAACTCCCTAAGACACTATTACCACCACTGTATGTTACAGACACGTAAATCAACGACACAGTTAGTAAATAAGAATCCAAGTCCAAGCGCAATGCCTCAACATTTATATAAAAAATATTGAATTTCATGTTATCATTTGATCAAACATAAATATAGGAATATTTTATCAATTCATTCACTTTCCAGAAATTTACAACAAAAGGAATCTAAAACGAATTTCGCCATCTATCCTTCTCGATCTTGAAATTAGAAAAGGTCAACTATACTTGACCATATAGCTGCCTCAGAATAGCTATGTGGGTTCAAAGCCAAAACAGTGTCAAGAATTCAAGACCTTTTCGGTCTTTTGATTTCTCAAAATTTCCTTACCAAATAGAATTATATTCAGTAACCATTTTATCCTACAGAAACTTGTAAAAACAAAAATGATAACACTAAGACAATTCATAGAAGGTAAAGGAGGCAAATCTCGACTTTCCGTATCATTTTCATTTTGGGCATAACTCAGTAGCAAAACAAGTAGGAAAATTGAAGAAGACCCAGAAAGCAAAAACATGAAATCTGAAAAGGGTCATCAATGAAACGATAAGAAAGACGCACCTTGGGTTTGGATTTATCATTGGGTTTTTCCATATGCTAGGGTAGCAGAGTAAGCTGCATACTTCATTTGACAACAAAAGAGGACACCACTGGAACCAGACAAACTCACCCACTGAATTGGATTGGATTGGATTTGGATTTGGATTTGGATTTGGATTTGGAGTGGGAAGAGAAATGCCACGCAATCGGAATTTGTATGGATTCCGAGGTCGTTCCAGATTTGGGAATTTCGATCTATTCTTATTATCCCAACTACCCCGCACGTGTATTGCACGCTGTCCGCATAAAATACTGTACAACAAAACAGTTCGGAATGGGCTTTTATGTGTGATCTTATGGGCCTCGTAGACTACCTCAAATCTTACTTAACCGGCCCATTTTCCTATTTGTGGGCTGAGCTCTCACTCTTTTAAGACAAATGATATACTACTAAGAATTTGATACTAATTCATATTGAGAACATATTTGTGAAACAAATAAAATAAGTATGGTTGAGTGAATAGAAAACATAATATATGGTGTCTTCTTAAATTTGGATCATACCCAAATCTTGTAATGTAAACATAAAGAACCCCAAAAATTTTTTAACTTTAATTTTTTGGTTTAAAATTTCAAAAAAAAAAAAAAAAAAGTAGTAATAATAAAAAAGATGGCTGCCGCAGCCGGCTTTATTATTCTTAAGAAGATGGAGTTAAAATAGTAAGGGTCAAAGAAGTGATGACCTACAACTACAACTACAAGACTATACGCATGGATGGCACATTACCAACTGATCTATCTGTCATTAATTATTATTTAAATGATATGTTCAATATTATAAATAGATGGATTTAATGAGTTGATGATGATCAAGTCATGAAACATTGAAGCCATAACATAAATTTCCTAATTACTTTCTTGAGAGAAAATTAAGCTTCCTGGAAATGTCAAAGAACACTTCACAAGTCATCTCATGCAAAGGTACGTACGTGGTACTTATAATAATTTTGTGTTGTAATTAATTAGTCATATGATGAGTAATGTAAATAATTGTTGCATGAATTATATATTAGGTGTAGTGTGTTGGGGGCCAAATGAGGCACTGAAAGTGGAGGAGATACAAGTTGATCCACCTAAATGTTGTGAAATCAGAGTTAAAATGCTCTATGCCAGTGTCTGCCATTCTGATTTCATATCTACCCTTGGAGGCCCCTCTGTTAGTATTATTATTATCATTATCCTATTATTTTTAAATATATTGAACATGAAATAGATCCTAAGTTATCACAAGAAGTTATGTTATATCTCCTTTATGTTGTTAACTTATTTCGTTACAACAGGCTGTTTACCCTCGAGTTCTTGGACACGAAGGTGTTGGGTGAGTCAAACCAAGTCTCGTGTATCTTCTTTTTTAAAATATTTTAATCGGCGATACAAATTTCATGATGGGTGTTGGATGGATGCAGTGTGGTGGAGAGCATCGGAGAGGGAGTGACGGAGGTGAAGGAAGGAGATGTTGTGATTCCGACGTACATCGGAGAGTGCCGAGATTGCGAGAATTGTGCTTTAAATACCCCTTCTCAATGAATGGGTTGATGGGCGATGGCACCACAAGAATGTCAATTAGGGGACAGAAATTGTACCACCTACTAAGCTGCTCGACATGGTCCCAATACACGGTTGTGAATGCCAATTACGTGGTGAAGGTGGAGCCAAACATAGATTTCCCTCTGCCCCATGCCAGCTTCATCTCTTGCGGTTTCTCCACCGGATTCGGGGCTGCTTGGAAGGAAGCTCGAGTTCGACAAGGCTCCTCTGTTGCTGTCTTCGGCCTCGGTGCTGTTGGATTGGGGGTATGTATCCGTCCGTCCGTCCCAAAATGAGTTATACATGAATTGTGGATGAATGTATATATATCTTTATAATAAGTTTGTTAATTCTTTTAAATTTGTTATAGGACATGATCATGAGAATTTCTTATTATTTCTCAAAATAGAACAGTAACACACATTTGAGGACAAATAAAGTAGATGAGTATGTATGTATAAGAGAGTAAGGAGTCTCAACCAAAAGAAATGAATTTCTACGGAAGTTCCGTACTCACAAGTTCATTAGGAATGGTATGAATGTGAAATCGTGATGTAACATTTCTTTCTATGGTGTTGGCTGATTTTCGAGACATAAATCTTTGGTTGAGATCATTTTTTTGGTCTAATGTATTTTATTTGTTTGGTAGGTTGTGGAGGGAGCTAGAATGCAAGGGGCAGCCAGGATAATAGGGATTGACAAAAATGAGAAGAAAAGAGAGAAAGGAGAAGCTTATGGAATGACTGATTTTATCAACCCAACCCAAAACTCAAATGACAAGTCCATATCAGAAATGGTTAAAGAGTTGACTTTGGGATTGGGTGTGGATTATTCCATGGAATGCACTGGAGTTGAGCACTGCTCAATGAAGCCATTGAAGCCACTAAAGTGGTATGCCAATTTTATACTATATGTTTGTACATAATTTGATGATTTAACAAGAAAAGGAGGTTAATTGGTTGGTGTGGAAATGAAATCAGGGCAGAGGAAAGACAATAGTCATTGGAGCAGGAAGCAGTTCAAGTGTGCACCTTAATTTCATGCCCATCTTGAGCGGTAGAACCTTAAAGGGTTCTATTTTTGGTGGGATCAAAACCAAATCTGACCTTCCCTTTCTCATTAACAAATGCATCAATAAGGTCCAGTTTCTCAACTACATATACATATACATTTACATGCACATATATAAATTCAAAACTCAATTTTATATACAGAGATCGAGCGTATATGCGTGTTAATTCGTGACGTGTCAAACTCTTTTGGGTTGACTGAGTCTCAACCATTAACTATACGTTTGAGACTCAGTCAATATAAACTAAATCAATGAAAAGATGATATGTTACTAAATTTCACTTGTATTAAGTCTAATAAATTTGTGGAAGTGACACGATTCGTTAGAACCTATTTTATTAATGAAATGCCGCAATCTCATTGACTGCTTAGACTTTTTACTCTCAATCTATCATGGTGTTCATTCAGGAAATTCAACTTGATGCACTGTTGACTCATGAAATTGCTCTGGAAGATACAAGTGAAGTATTTGACATATTCAAGCAATCAGACTGCGTCAAGATACTTATCAAGATGTGATTGTTTCCACGTGATTTAATAATGTTTATACGATCGCTAAAACATGATTATTGGGCTGCTTGTAGTTCTATTACGTTATGTGTGTTGATTACGAATTCATGATGCAGACTACTGTATACGTTGTTTATGCAACCCTGTCCATTTTCCCTGTCATTTTCAATTATTATTTTTTAGAAAGACATATAAAAGAAACTTTTCAAGGGAAATGGGTACATAATTCATGAGACGTAGAATTTATTTCCTCAGTCTTAAAAAATAAAAGAAACTTTCAAGGGCAATGGTACATAACATTGGAATGCAAAACAAAATAAAACAAGCTTTCATCGGAGTAACAATCAAACAAGGTACTGTGACTGTATAATTATGCTTACCAATTACCATTACCAACACACACAGCTCAATGAATTGATTTTGGTTTCTCAGGCTGTTAATACATCCAACAAAACAAAGTATGTACAGATTCGACTACCCTTGCATCATATCATATCATATGCCATCCACTTCAGGGTCTCCTCTCACAACTGGCACCGGAGGCGCTTTGCGACCTCTCAACCGCGAAGATACATTTTCAATGGCACTATTAAGCTGCCTCAACTTTTCATTCAAGGTCTGCTTGGTTTTCTGGATTTAAATATAAAAAAGAAGGGTGGTTTAATAAAGAGATGTTCATAAGAAGTAATTAAAAGGAAGATTTGGCATCTTCTAACAATCAATAGCAATGTAATTACCTCCAAACCCTCATCTTCCTCGCCATAATACTTTGGTCGCCTGCCCTGAACAAATCCCTCTTCATTTTCACTTTGGATGGCTCTTCTAATCTGTATCGCACAAGAAAAAGAAAAGCTGGATCAGACCCAAAATTAAAAGCATCAACTAAGCCACAAATGATCATAATAAAAAGATATTGCTTAAGATTTCATTGGCATTAGACATCATTTAGCAGCAATATATTGGGCACTGCATAGAAGATCATTAGTGTGTAATCCACATTCCACACATGGTAATTTGTGCTTTGAGATAATAGAACAGTAAGTAGAGTTATGCAGTCATCAAACTGAAGCAGACATTTATTTACTAGGAAAAACCCGCTCTCCATCCAGCATTACTCAATGAGGGTAGGATTTTCTAAACAAAGGATGCCATTCTCACAATCTAGTTTATCGAATGCTTAAAACATAACAAAATTGAATGTTTACAACATGATGCTGGAGGGGAAGGAGAGGGATTTCAGATCAATAATAAAGGATCGTGTAGTTTCAATATTTCCGATCTGCTTCCTAACAGATTACTCTGTACATTACAACTATAGTAGACACTTCTTCTTCCAAGAGTAGCAACATATAGTAGACTTCATTTTAAAAGAAGATTACTGTGACACCCCTGAATTACCTCATTAACCAAACAGACCTTTAAAACTTTTTATCTGGATTATTGACCCACCAAGGGAGCAAGTTTAATAGGATCAACCCATTCAATTTTGGACCTTTTTTCTGACATTTTAGAAATGGACCAGGAGGTTGAAAATGATCCAGTAACCTGTTCACCAGTCAGACCAACCCCAATACCCAATTAAAAATAATGTTCATAAAATAAATGGCAATGATCACCTGAGGAGCCCATATATACGCTAAAGTTCCAAAAAGAGCACCTCCTAGAACAAATCCAGCAAGAAAATCACCCCCACCTTTACCGCCATCACTGCATGTGTTAAACAAAAGAGGACGATCATATAATAAGTGCGAGCAAGCTTATAGACACTGTTTGTGCAAACTTAGGGCAATCTCTGATTAAAATTCAGCTTTTTAACATAAAAATGATAGCATAATCAAAAGGAGGTTAGCTAGACGCCTAGAAAGTAAATAACTTTTTTTAATGCACTTTTTAAGAGAAAAGTGGTCGTGGACACACCAACACTTCTTCTCATTGACCCAATGAGCCGAGCTAAACGACAGGGGTAGCTTTCCCCTTTTCCCCCTGATCCCCCAAACCCACCCCACTTGATAAGATATAAACCTACGACTTCTGCAGGAGATGTGTGACACTTAAACCATTAGTGTTCTCTTTGAGACAAGTAAATAAATATCTAAAGTAAAAAATCAAGAAAAATGCATAAATAGACTATCAAAGCCGTTGCTTGAAAATGTGATTTAAATTATAATATATGTACATATATATTAGGTATAAATTAAAAACAGTTGTTTGTCAACCAATTTGAACTGTTCATCTTTTGCCGACACATTTTCAGCAAGAGCAAGTTACAACACAAAAAATAAAAAATAAACAAGTTGCCTAATTTGTTTCGAGGATAGGACACCAGATACTCCAATTTCTTTTACAGCAGTGAAAACCCTTTCATCAGAACCGTCACAATTCTGCAATCCAAGGTGATCAATGAAGTGCTAAGAAGTAAATTGCACCCCACATCTGGAGATATGAAATCATGTACTAATAAAACGAATCAAAGATTTCACACACTAGGCAAGTTAGTACCCCACCCAATATTACATAGAATTGTATTCCTCCAGAACCTTAATTCTTCCACATTTTATTACTCCCTTCATCCCAAAATGAGTGTCTTGGTTTTCATTTTAAGAAAAATTAAGAAGTTGGTTTGTATTGTGCATTTCTTCTTGTATCCCCACGAACATGTGGTGTAACAAACTCAAGAGATAATAACTAACTTATTATAGGAATACTATGGTAATTCAAACATAACGAACTTCCTAAAAAGGAAAAAGAACACTCATTTTGATTTTTGAGACAAAATGCAAAACAAAGAGAATACTCATTTTGGAATGGAATGAGTATTAAATAAGAGACTCTTCTATTGCCGGTAACCTTTGGGTCAAATGGCATTTCCTCTCTCATTAGTTAATAGGTGGATGATAAGGTCAGGTTCCTGACCCCTATTTTGCAATTTACAAAATATACTTAAAAACACTCAAGTATTTTTAGTATTAATAAGTTTCACAGAGAAACAGGGCCTATCCTTTCGCTTCCAACATTATGAAGAATCAATATGGGTAACTGACCAACAGAATCAAACCATAAACATGCAAACTGCACGATGTTTGATAATTTATAGCAACTTATTTGATGCATTTGTAAGCACCTTTCAAGTTCACCTCATGTACCCTCCATACCCTTATTAATATCCTGAGAATAAACTTAAAATATAGAATTCAGAGCTGCAGTTGTGAATAGCAGCTCAGCAGCTCCTCTACAACACAGAACACTAGGCCCAAATATATCTAAAATGAGGACAAATATCAGCATATTAAAGGGTAAGTTACAATTGCAAAGACCTCCCTTAAAATATTCCCATCCCTATTTCATTATCACATACGTGCCAATTTACTAGAATCATCGACAAATTTACAATGACTATGGCAAAAGAGTCTTTCAAATCATGCATTCCAATACTAATATCTTTGGATGGCATACTCCAATGACTATTATCATTTAAATTGATGCGAAATACATCAATTTCTTCATGCACACGGTCCCATATTATGTCTATTATGGGTGAGGTTAGAGTAAGACATCAAAAACCAATCAGAAAATATCTTGAAATGGATATTGATACATAATTTCCAGAAAACCAACCAAACAATGACCACCATCGTTCCAGAAAATAGGAAGTACCATTGCAGCTGGAACAGTAGCCATAATCCACTTTTCTGTATGCTAATAGTAATTTTTCTTCTAACAGTGTAGGGGGAGCCTTTTTATCGGACATTTATGCATATAAGGAGCAAAAAGAAGAGTTTCTAACATCGGATGCTGGGTGTGCAACTACCACCCAAGACACCCAACGTTAGCAAGGTGTGTTAGCTAGGAAGCACAAATACGGGTATGAGTACCCGGTACGGTACGTACCCGGTACGTCATTTTTTCAAAAAGCCTAGGTACAGGTATAAAAATAATTAAGAATAAAATATATGCTATAATATTTATAACTAATAACAGAAGAATAGAAGGAAGACCATAAGTTTTGGCAGATAGATTTTTATTTGTGAATAATGACCAATTAGAAGAATGAAAGATGTGTACGATGTGAGTTCAAAGTTTTGGTATGAAGATTTCATTTTTACAAAGATGACAAGTTAGAAAATAGAAAAGAGAAAAAGATGCAATCAACATTAATTAAGTAGTTGCATTGAACTTAAATTTCTTTGTTTTTCCTAAATTATGTGAGTTTTAATTATATATACATTGATATTTTCAAAAAAAATTATATATACATTGAAGTACCCGAGAAGTACCCATATTGTATATTGACCGTACCCATAACGTTTGACCGTACCCAAGAAGTACCCGAAAAGTACCCAATAAAAAATACTATTCATTTTATTTGGGTAAGTACCCGGTACGTACCCAGTAGTACCCGGTACGTACCCGGTACCGGTAGGTCCTTATCCTAGGAGTACCCGTGCTTCATAGGTTACCGGTCTAGTTGGGTCCAAATTTTCGGTCCCCACCCAATCATGAACACTCCTATTTGTGTGTGAGGAGGAGTGTTGATATATTTGACATTTAAATGTGAAGTTTCAAACCGCTTGATATGCTAGTTGCACCTTCCACACAGCAGCTTAAGTTTTTAGGTTATAGTTGTAAAGAACCAACTCAACTAAAAGTTTAAACTGATAGTTGAAAGCCCAATAACAGTTTTGTACTCTATCACATCCCTTCACGTGCAAGCCCATTTTCGCTTTGCACGTGGCCCATGAACATGTCCATAAATTGCCTTGTGTTGGAATTTAATATGGGTGGCGGTAGGATTCGAACCCGGGACCTTTAGCCACCTACACTCTAATACCATGTTAAGAACTAACTCAACTAAAAGCTTAAGCTTTTGGGTTGGATCAAGTCTAACATGGTATCAGAGCTGGTTCTGTTTGGGCTTAATGACCCGTTTGTTTTGTCTCCCTTTTTGGTCCATGTGCAGGGTCTGTTGTGTTATCCAGCCTGCACGTGAGGGAGAGTGTTAATGTTATCCCACATCGGAAGAATGTGATGTTTATCGCTACTTGATATACACGTTGGGCCCTCCACCTATTAGCTTAAGCTTTTAGTTGAAGGTCCAATAATAGTTTTGTACTCTATCAATAGTAAAATTTAACTTAACGCTTATTCTCCATATACTTTTTTTTCTTCTACTTGCAACAACTTGATCATATTGGGAATCAAGGGCTATAGTAGAAAAATGTCAGTAGATATTGTACAAGTAACAATGTATCAACAGATCAGGACTATGAAGCAGTTGTCAAGTAAGTTGCCCTGGTTCTGGGGAGTGTTGAAGTGCATTTTCTGAGTGGTTCAGCAAGGAGCTTTATTTCACACCAGTAATGAAATGCAATGCAATGTTCAGACATGTATTATGTTGATCATGGCCTTTTTTCTTCAGATAGTCCCTTTGGTTGACCTTTCTTTTCTATCATAAGTAGTTCTTCTTTACAAGTCAGCGATAAGTGAATAGTAAAGTCTGGGCTGGACCCACTAATCAAATGTTTTGATTTGTTTGGCTCAGAATTCCTCTTTACCTTTTTATCAATTATTTACTCTGAATTTTTGTATTGAAGGGTTCAAAACAGATCATTTTTCTTCAAGCTATCATATTTGATTGTTTACAGCTACTTGACTGCACCTTCGAAATGATGTAGGAAATGGTCGTATAGGCCACTGCAACCAGGGAAACAATATGTACCTCTTCCCAGGGTCTGTTCTGCAAGTACATTTATGGAAGTTTGGTTGAAATTTATTTCTTCCAAGTGTGATTTTAAACCTATCTGTCTGTGCAGCATTGGACTTGGTACTCTACTTTCTGGTTCAAGGGTCGTCTCTGATGGCATGCTACAGGCTGCAGCAGAATGGTAATTCTAATTTACTTGTTTTATCTTTTTTCTTTTTGGTGGCAACTTTTTTTTTTTGATTGACAATACCAACACTCCTGATGGTCCTGATGGGACTTGAATCTGAGACCTCTGAAGGAATCCAAGCGCCTTAGACCGCTTGGTCTGATGTTAAAATTCCAAATTTGAGAATTATTCACCCTCCTTAATTTCAGCTATTATAAAGTTTCAAAGTGGTTCCCCTAGAATCATATCATATTCCCAAAATTTAATGTAATTAAATAATAAAAAGAAAAATCACGTCAGCCACATTTAAAGGAAGCTTGACGGAATGGACCAAATTGGAACAAAATGGTATACTATGAGGACTAAATTGGGGACCAAATTGGCACAAAATGATAATAAAGGGACCATTTTGGAACATTTTAAAATTTTATCTTGAAGAATTGATGTACTAAGGAAGTATTCACAAGAAAAATTGGATTTTAAGGCTGCAAGTGCAGTACCCAAATAGGGCATTCTTTGAATTTTGTTCAGACTATACTAGTTTAATGTTGATTATGCTTTAGTTTGATTCTTTTCAATTACTCATGTGTAACTCGATCAATCTCAAAATAAATAAATTAAATTAAATCAAGATTGAGGAATATACTCTGTGGATGATTTTGATGTTGGTTTTTATGACATTCAAATGGAATCTTCAGTCTTGCAGCATATATGAGCGAAGAGGCTGTTTTGAAAGGGATTATATTTCCTAAAGTATCCAGGTACATATTTCGCGTTGTATGTATGTGGTGGTGTGTAGATATTATATATATTTAATTTCTATGTTCTGTGCACATATGTTGACATCTATATCTATATATAAAGCTGTACCTTGATGGTACAGCTGTCACTTCCTCATAATTTAGAAGTATTATATATTTTTTCAAAATTTAAATGCATAAATGGTTTCTCTCCTCCAAAAACTTACCGTTATCTTTTTTCGGTTTTTTCTCTATTTTTTCTCCTTCCTTAACTGCAATTTTAAATCAGCAATATAAT